>CM067367.1:50984383-51114383 GCA_034401795.1 Chaetoderma sp. LZ-2023a
CAGAGCTATTGTTCACTTACATAGAGAGAATACATGAGATTATCTGGGTGGAAATAGCTGTTACACTTCAGGTATTGGAGACTACTGTTCTGTGAAGCAGCTGAAACTGTTTTGATGTCCAATATTATCAGTATATACTAACTGCTTTCTTGACCAGTATTGGTAACCTGCCTATTACGGTCAGGTTTATTGTTAATTCTGAGTATAATTGAGCCAATTGAATACATTAGCATATATCAAGAGTATTTGTGATGGTAAGTGCATACTCTTAATGTGAACACATTTCTTACAAGAATGAGATTCATAGCATAATGCTGTTTTCATTGATCCTAGGCCCAGTCAAATTAGATTTAAAATAGTCAACAGAATATTTATTACATGTTAAAGAAATACAATTTGCACGTGTCGGACTATTTAGCGTTAAAGATAGACTAAATCGAGCCATTCATGTTATAATTAATTATGGCGTTATCCTGCACATCACCTAGTTGATTATGACGTCAAATGAGATGATGATGGATGGTTAAACTGGAAAGGCTCATTGGTAAGTCAATCGAAAGAAGCCAACATGACGCGCACGCAGTTCTAATGACTGAGTCTTTGGTAGGATATCTATATGGACATCTTCGAGGGTTTTGATTTGCGTTTTGTTGAGGGGTAGAGTTTCCAGACTATATAATATTTGAGGTAAAGTCGTCATTCAGTCCAGTAGGATCCAACAGCACTCTTTACCAGTTTTTTCAGCCGTGTTTGCTTATAGCACTACATTGTCCATAAGGTAATAACTGGAAGGGAGTCTATATTGAGGTAGTTTGTTCACATCACTGAACCAGCTTTTGTCTGTCTCATCTTTCATGACTAATCTCATGGATATCTCTAGAACGCATATGTCGCACAATATGGCTTTTTCATTGCGGCAATTATTTCCTAGAACAGCTGCAGGACTCACAGTTGTATTCTTGCTTCAACTCGGTCCTCTTTGACAGCACCCTAATATTCTACAAATCCTCAACAGTGACCGATGCCCATCACACACCACCACCCCACCACAGGGGCATCTTGAAATATACACTGCTATACAAATCAATAAAAAGAAACTGTACACAATTTCCAGTTTCAGTTGAAAAATTCCATTTGTTTACCGGACTATTAGGAACGCGTTCTATTGATAAACTCAGCCGAGGCGCTGCTAATTGAGACAAAAACAGATTACATAATACTGGCCTGTAACCATTTAATCCTACATGCTAGACACGATCATGAGACAAAATCTATATGATATAAGGTATTGATTAAATGATGTTGACAATATCTTAGACAGCAAAATCTTCCAGTCAAATTTGTTGCAAAATAATCGTAAAATTTTCTGACTGGTTGTTTTATAGTTGATAGTGCCACCATCATAATGGAGTTTTAAATTAGCATCACCTAGTTTTCGAATTCCTTAAACGCTAGTTAACTTTTTCACCACTTGATGCTTTCGGAATTCCCCATATCTCATTTTCAAGACAGCTATACGGGAAGCTGGTATGCAATCCCCGCTTCCAGTCAAATTAGTTTCAAAACATTCAACAGAATAAGTTTTATATAATAAAGAATTAACCTTTTCAGCGATTTGTCGGTGAAAAGGTTAATGGGACGCTGTGCTGTGGGCGCGAGATTGATGTTACACTATAGCATTAAAACAACCGATCAAATACTAATCTGAAACACTTAGCTAAATCGGCAGTGCTTAATGGCATGACAAATCGGTATTGAATGATGCCTTAGAAATCCGGTATTCACTGATAGAAATGCTCAGTGTAACAGCGACAGTAGCTACGTAAACACACTTAAAGGAGGACACATACAGAGAACGAGCACAGCACGCCAACTGATGCCTTTTTATACTTTAACCATTTAATGCCTAAATTTGGTCAATAAAATCAAAGTATTTGCTTTTAAAATGTCAATTTGCAGGCCAAGAGATTATTTTTGAAAATTTTCAAAAATACTCTTCGCTTGGCCTGCAAATTGTCATTCCTCAAGACCACTGCAGAGGCTGGTTTTGACAGGCTTCGTCATAACAGGGTTAAATATAATAAAATACGTTACTTGCATATTTTTTGAACACCTTAATAATAAGTTTCGCCACGGAGTCATTTTCTTGATTTTTCAGGATCAGAATCACAGAGTGACGTCATCGCGTGAATGAGTATCGTGATATTACGACATAGTGTGAATAATATTTTGCCGTTGATCATTGATAGCTCACAACATTGATAGCTCACAACATTGATAGCTCACAACAACTCATTCGTACACCATCATTAATGCGATACAAGAGAAATACTAGCGTTTGGTAAAGTAGGGTCGGAATCTTGAAACGCCAGATTCCGAGGGGGGAGCTTGACAGACGACGTGGCCCCGGAGCTACAATATAAAACGGCCCTCGGGGAGCAGATAGCTAACATCGACGTCAGCTCAGATCCAAATGAAGGCATAACCAAAATACTGAAATCTATGAAATCATCAGCTACCAGCACCATAGGTGTTCTAGAAAACAACCGAACTATGTATACTGACGACCCTCTGATAATAACTGTCAGCAGGGCAGAAAGACTGCGCATCTATCAAAGCGAAGATCGCGCAAAGCTACACCGGGAAGGCAATAACATTCTGCGCCATATTAGCTAACGCTTAAAAGATATTGTTATTCAACAAGCAGACTCACTTGCAGATGAAATCACTGCCACGGATGACTGTTACAAAATGTTTCGGGCAGCCCGAGCCCTGAGAGTTACAGATTACACACCACCACTCACTGTACACAACTCTGAAGGACACTTTATCGGGACTGACCAGGGCAAAGCGGAGGCGATTCGAGAATGGTTCAAGGAACAGTTCGCTGACCACGATGATGAGCTCTTCCACCCGTTCTCAGGAGACCTCAGGTCATTACTAGCACCACTTAAAACAGCAGAAGTTGAGAAGGCGCTTAAAGCCCTGAAAAATGGACGTGCATCTGGACCTGATGGCATGAGCAATGAACTATTCAAATATGCAAGTGACATTGTCTGAAATCCGATCACGCACCTAATCAATTCAGGTTTTATGTACCACCTCTTCATCGACGCTGTATACCAAGGCACCTTTATCACGCTAATCAAGTCCAAGAAGCCACCTGCGCCTTCACCCAATCTGCAGCCGATTGTGCTCCTCAACAGCATACAGAAAATCCTATCCAATGTTACTCTATGCCGCATTCGAGACAAGATCGATGACATCACCGGATCATGTCAAATTGGCTTCAAACGTGGACGCAGCTGCGCAGACATTATATGGGCTCAATGCATGCCATGCTACAAGCCTTCGACACAATTAAATGCTCAAAGATCCTAGATGTGCTACGCCAGGCCAGTGGCAATGAAGATGAGCTACGACTCGTGAGACTACTGCTTGCAGATACCAAGTTGAGAGTACGAGTCAAGTCAGTGAAGTATGTAGAGTTTGAGACATCAATCAGCTCCCCACAGTGAGATGGTCTATCCCTGTGCTTTTCGCCTGTTACCTTGCTGCTTCATTGAAATCTATACGGGAAAATTCCACAAGATGCAACCCGCTGTGCCAATACTGGGTATGCCGCTAGAGATGGAATATACCGACGATGTGGACTTCGTAGACGAGAAAGAGACCCCTTGACGAACTTCTCCCAATAAATGCAAGCAAACCAGAAATTGAGAATATCTTTATGAATGAATCCAAGTACTGCTGACATTGCTGCACGTGCGTCATGGGGAACATAGCTTTCCAATCCTTCTGGAAGCTCTGGATTCGTAGATCAAAGATGCCCTTGATTAAAAGACTACGTTTATACAATGCAACCTGCGTATCCTTGATGCTGTATAACTGAAACAGCTGGGCAGCTCCAAACAAACTCGATGCCCGCCACCGCAAACACCGACGCACCATCGGTGGACACCGATGGCCAGACAGCATAATTTCCAATGATGCACTCAACAAGATATGTAATGCGTCACCGCTGTCTGTCAAAGTCGCCCAGCGAAGATGGCCCATGTTTTGCCATGTGATAAGAATGCCAGAAGACACCAGCACAGAGAGCCTTGGAATTCGCCCTACTCGGAGCCAGCAAATACAAAGGCAGGAGAGGAAGTCATTGCATAAATCTGCTAAGCGCGCTACTAGGTTATCCCGAGAAAGCGGGACTCAGTACACTCAAGTCAAGAATGAACCTGAGGAAGCTAAGGATTTCGGCTGAGGACAAGACACAGCGGGCAAAAGTGAAGATGGACTGATTGCAGCTGCAGGATGTTCCTACTACTGCAGCCGCAGAACACAGTAATCATACCTATATACATACCAAGTTTCATGATCGTACATATAAAAGTATTGAAACTATGGCCGTGACAATCTTGTAGAGGGCGAATGGATGGACAAATTAAATCGGCGACTATATGCTCTCCCGAAACTTTTCGGGAGCATAAAAATTGATATGGAGTAACTAGACCTTTTTAACATTTTACTATTGAGTAAACCTGTATATTTGCCGCCTTCTCGTGGATCAGTTAAGCAGTTACTGCACATATTAACCCTTTGGCCAACATACAAAAGATCAGTACTGTGTAGAATATTTTGAGCATAATATGACTGGGTACAGCCAACGGATACTTGCTAAATTAGTAGCAAAGTAGTTAACAGCTTAACTTTTAATGTCCTTTAAATTGAGGTTCTGAGAATGCTGAATTATTTCTCCGGTGTATATAGTTCTAAAAGGACCTTTGTGCGAACATGAGGAATTTTCAGGACAATCTGATAATTTGGTGAGAAGCTGTGTAGGCCGAGTGTACTGCACCATTTAGGGGCACAGCTGCTGTGGGGAGAGAGAGAGAGAGAGAGAGAGAGAGAGAGAGAGAGGGGGGGGGGGGGGGGGTTATGAGGGTACTGCACCATTTAGGGTCACAGCTGACATTTAAAAAAATTAATATTAGTCGTTGCCGCAATGATACTGGAAATATGTGGTCCTTCTGGTTTGTGGTGAGGTAAAACACCCTAATAATGGAGTACCTATGCAGTCTGTGCTCCCATCAGAGCACTGATGTAACACAACAAGAAGTGGCAAAGTGATACGTAGTTATCAGAAGCAGGCAACTCACGAGTAGACTACAGGACACTGCAACGATGAGATCCAAAGGGTGACTGCGGAGAATGTTGTTGTTCTCCTATGGGATATAAGGCAGTGCTCTACGAGTAGTTTGCCTCCGAGTTTCCAACCATTACACACTGGTGGACAGTTGAAGCTTCCGCCCTGCGTGGTGTAGAAAAATAACTATAATTACCTAACTAATGGATATATCCTAAACCGATTACCATACAACTAACCACTACTTGCTGAATAGTAACAAAATAAGTAAAGTGGCAGCTAATAACTTATATGGGGAGAAATTTGAAGTGAGTCCTATACCACAATAGTGTACAGGGAATGAAGTGCAAACAGGGTCGTTAGTCTAGCAGCACGTCATTCACCGTACCACCAGCTCAGCGTCCACACTGATGAGGCTAGTTGTGGGTGCTAAGAGGGAGTCCCGAGACACATGGTTAGGCGGTTGAAGTCACCTGCTGCATTAAGAGCTGTAATTATGCAACCATAAGTATTTGTGCAGAAGCAGCAGCTGCTTTCACAACTGCACACAACTGAACATGAGAAGCAGCAGTTCAGTCAATATCTGATGTGCGATTTATTACTTTAACGGTGGTGTTGGAAAGTGACTAGGTGTGTATCCTTTCTACAAGTACATGCAATTGTTGGTGGTGGCTAACAGATGTGAGTTTTAATCTTAATTGCAGCTACCAAATTTCTACAGGTGCATAAATATACTTAACATAACAGCAGAATAATTAACAGTCATCGTCCAGTAGGTAGGCTATCGAAGCGCCGACAGTCTGGTGAAGCACAACAACACAAAAGGTTCTGAAGGAGCATATTTAAGCTCTTGAGGCCGCAAACGAATAGTACAGAAGCCGTTCCAATGGTCAACGGTGGATGTTTTTTAATTCTAAACCAGTCGCTAATAGAAAAGCCACTGCTCGTCCACAACTTTAGCGAACCGAAAGTTGAGGAAGTATTCAGTAAACCTGGAAGTCAATTTTACTACATGGTTTCAGATATTCACAGTCGGATCCTCATGCATGAGATCAGTGTAAAGCGCAGACTCACACTATTCATCATAGTCTGCTGCAGGGAGCATGGAGTGTTCTATTCCAACAGTATGCTAAAATTGCACCGTCGTGGGTTAAGCCAGTTAGTTAGTCAGATACAGTGCAGCGTCCTAACTTGGGCGTCCAACTAAAGATTATTCCTCTCTGAAGAATGCTGGTTGGTTGGTGATTGGTTTTATTGGGTATGACACCAGAGTGTATTTTACCCATGACAGTAATGAAGCATATGCAACCAGATGATGTGAATAACACAAGAAAATCATGTTGCTAGTAGTGGATGCGCTGTCTTATGCTACCTAGTGAGCTGCTGTTGGCGGGTGTAAGTGCTGGATCTGGTGTAAGGAGGGTGGAAGGGGGTATTAATTTATTTCACTTGGGGTAGAATGGAAGACCCAGGGGCTTCCACAGTAGGGGTAAGAGATGCAGTTTGCATCCACATCAAGAGTGGAAATCAATTCCCCCCTCCCAACCCACCTCCACCGATTCACCCTAGCCATATTATTTGGCCAATTTATTAGAAATACATGTAGTCTGAAATGGCCTCTCAGATTCAAAGTTTTCGACATTTTCTCAGGGAAAGATCCTAGGACAGCCTACTTATCCGGTGTTTCAACCCGGGAACAAATGCCTCATACACCCGTTACCCAAATGTGCTCCAAATGTTCTCACCAGCTTCGTAGTTTTCAAAATTTTCTGATCAGACCAACAAAAAATTCCAAGGGGGTGGGGATTTGGAATAGAGGGATCGGAGGGGGGGGGGGGGTGCATCCATGTCATAGGAGGGAGGGGTGGACACCTTTGATAAGGGTGGAGGACAGTCTGCATAATTAAATCTAGACAAGAGGCCAGTATCGCTCACCTGGACCATATGCATTTTAACTAGAATGGTCATTAACAATAAGCAGACCTCTAATGAGTCGAGCAGACTTGAAACAAGAAAACAGACGCCATGTTTCTTTATGTATCAACTTCTCTTGAACAAAATTTAACGACCCTTAGTCATCAATATCATATCTCCCAAATTTCGGTCCAATCCGTTCAGTGGCTCTGGAGACGAAGTTGCTTTCATGAAAACCAGGCCATTCAAGGCTGGCCAACAATTTGGCAAATCAAGTTCCCTTGAACAAACTTGGTTCAGCTCGTGCCCTAAATAATATTTTATGGGTTATAAAGCGATCTCTTAAATGGTTTCGGAGATTTTGACATTTCTAAAAAATTGGCCGAAATCTAAGATGGCCGCCAGCCCAACTGGAAACATGGATGCCTATGTCCTCAGGATGCTTCATGACAAATAAAATTGAAATCGGACCGGTGGTTCTTGAGAAGTCGACTAAAGGAAAATATGATGTACGGACAATGGATGGACGGATGGACACATGACGGATGGTCGCCCTGGAATAAGTTCCCTTGGCCTTTCAGGCCAGGTGAGCTAAAAATGGAATCAGTTGAAAATTATGAACATGGAGCACTATGCATTTTTGTCAAAATTGTTGGTGGGTGGTTTAGTGGGCTTTTAAATGAGTTTGTGGACATTTTTGCAAGTCCAATATGGCCGCCAAACACACTACATTTTGATTGGTCCACCGTAGCCATGTTTCTGACGTAGCTCCTTCCCTTGAACAAACTTTAATGGCACTCAGTGCCTAATCATATCTCCCAAATCGCGGCCCAATCCATTCAGTTCTGGATATGCGTTGACAAAAAATAGGTTATCCAAGATGGCTGCCAAACCATTTGGCCAATCAAGTTCTCTTGAACAAACTTGGTGCAGCTCTTGCCCTAGATGATATTTCATGCATTTTGAATTGATCCCCCAAAGCGGATTCGGTGAAGATTTTTAAAGACATTTCTAAAACTGACCAAAAGTCCAAGATGGCCACCAACCAAACTGGCCAATCAGCTTTGTTTCAACAAACATGGACCTCTATGCCCTAATAATGCTTACTGCGAAATGCACTTGAAATCGGGTCCAGTGGTTCCCGAGAAGACATTTAAATTTCCCACTGGTTTAGTATGGGAGGTTTTGGCAGGTAAGAGATCCAAGATGACTGCCAAACTGTTTATCCGACAGTTTCAAAAATGTCAAATATCAAATCAGAATACCCACAAACATATAAACCCAATTTCGGCCTCAAAATCCATCAAATAAAAAATCCAATATGGCGGCCAAGCATGCTACATTTTGATTGGTACACGGCGGCCAGGTTTAATGACGGATTATCTTCCCTTGAACAAACTTTAATGGCCCTTAGTCGCTCACCAATTTCGGCCTGATCACGTCAGTGCTTCTAGAGAAGTCGTTTTCGGGAAAACTAGATCATCCAAGATGGCCGCGGAACCATTTGATCAATCAAGTCCTCTTGAACAAACTTGGCTTACCGCTTGCCCTAGATGATGTTTCATGAGTTTTGAATCAATTCAACTCCCCCAGCACTTTCGGAAAAGAATATTTTTAAAGACGTTTCCTAAAATCAGCTGAAATCCAAGATGGCTGCCGGCCAAATTAGCTGATCAGGTTCATTTGAACAAACTTGGATCCCTATTCCCTAAGGATGCTTCCTGCCAAATATATTTGAAATCGTCCTAGCAGTTCTCAAGAAGACATTTTAAATTTCCCATTACATTAGTATGAGAGCCTTTGGCGGGAAAATAATCCAAGATGGCCACCAAACTCTTTATCTGACTGTTTCGAAAATGGCAAATTTTAGCCCAGAATACCCAAAAACAATATAAAACCAATTTTGGCCTCAAAATCCATCAAATACAAAAATTCAATATGGCCGCCAAACATGCTACATTTTGATTGGCCCACAGCGGCCATGTTTTTTGAAGGATCAACTTCCATCGAACAAAGTTTAATGGCCCTTAGTCCCTAATTATATCTCCCAAATTTGGGCCTGATCCCTTTAGCGGTTCTCGAGGGTTTTTCGGGAAAACTAGGTCATCCAAGATGGCCACCGAGCCATTTGGTCAATCAAGTCCACTTGAACACACTTGGCTTACCTCTTTCCCTAGATGATGTATCATGAGTTTTGAATTGATTCCCCAAGCGGTTTCCGAGAAGATTCTTAGACGTTTCCTAAAATCGGACAAAAATCCAAGATGGCTGCCGGCTTCCTGCCAAATATAATTGAAATCGACCCAGTGCTTCTTCAGAAGTCGTTTAAAGGAAAAGTAGACGGACAACGGACGGACGGATGACGGTTGCCATGGCTTTCAGGACAGGTGAGCGAATAAAGAGATGAAAATCAAAGTTATGGTTATCAAATAAATTAAATTAAATTTAAATAATTTCCATGTGATTAAATAAACAAGAGGCCCAAGGGCCTTATTGCTCACCTGGACTATTAGTATTTGAACCAGTGACACTTGAAAAGACGTAATACTTAAATTTAGCAGTAACAAGACATAAAATACATTGAGAATTTAGTAGAAATGATATTTAGTGGGAAATTAATGAATGATGACTACACAATCAAACTGAACCTTAGGTTCCCTCCAGCTAATACAAAAATCCAATATGCCCATCAATCACACAATTTTGATTGGTCCATGACAACCCTGTTTTATCAAGGATCAAGTGCTCTTGAACAAACTTTAATCACCAATTGTTATCGATGAAATTAAATCTAATGAGTTTCAGCCTAATCCGCATAGCAGTTTCTGAGATGTCATTTTGAAGAACAAGATGACAACCGAAACAAGCAGTTAATGAGGAGTATCGTTTTAAATGATTTTCGCGCATTTTTTGGACAATTTAAGATGGCCGCCAAACTGACTGACCAATGAAAATTTTGTATACATGCTCTGAAGCACACCACTCTAGGGTCCTTCCACCCAAGTTTGCTTGAAATCATTCAAGCGGTTAATGAGTAGCATATTAACTGATTTCCGGTTTTCAGAAAATCCAAGATGGCCACCAGAAATATTGACCAATCAGAATTCTCATTAAAATGTTGAAGCCTCCCCGCATAGAATTAGTCTACCCAAGTTTCATTGAATTCAGGCCATTTATATTAGAGTAGTAGCGTTTTAACTGATTTCCGGAAGATTTTCAGAAAATCCAGGATGGTTGCCATGAAATTTTACTAATCCAAATTCTGAATCGATGATCTGTTGCCTACAACAATAGGATCATTCCAGCCAAATTTGGTTGAAATTGCCCAAGCAGTTGATGAGGAGTAACGTTTTAAACGATTTCCTGCCATTTTTCAGAAATTCAAGGTGACCGCTGAAAAAATAGCCCAATCAAAATTATGTATACAAGTCCTGAAGAGAGTTATCTCAACTGAGTTTGCTAGAAATCGGTTAAGTGGTTAATGAAGAGTAGGTTTTATCCGATTTCCAGAAATTTTCAGAAAATCCAAGATGGCCGCCGGAAATATTGACTAATCAGAATTCTCATTAGAAGTGTTGAAGCCTCCCAGAATAGGATCCTTACAGCCAAATTTGTTTGGGCCAGGTGACCTAAAAAGAAACGAAGAAAATTTAACAGAAAATCTAGTTGAGATAGACGCAAAATGTTAGGATAAAAAGCAGACAGACAAATCATGATTGTATAAGCTCACCCAAAAAAAACAACCGCTTACCAATGTCACAATAACGTTGACTGTTGCCCTTTTGACCGCAGACCTTTATGCTTTTATCCCCAACATCATTGTATGATGCCCTCAAATTAAAAGGAATTATGTGTCCAAAGTTGCGTCAAGTATACTTAACACAAGATGAAATATGAATTGCTAAGTTGAGCTAAATGCAAATTGTTAATATTTGAAAAAAATAGTTTTTTATCAAGGTTATAGCGACCTTAACCTTTAACTCAAGTTCACTGTGTGATGCTATGTCACTATAAAGAAGCATGAGCATGTGTTCAAGTTTGGGTCCAATACAAGATATAAACTACTAAGTTAAGCCAAATGGGAAATGTTCATGTTGAAAAAACAATGTTTCTACCACGGTCACAGTGACCTTGACATCTGACTTTTTGATGTCAAGGTTATTGTGTGATGGTGTCATTATAAGGAAGCATGTGTCTAAGTTTGGGTCCAGTATGATTGATCAGAGATGAGATATAAACTGCTGAGTTGAGCTAAACAGAAAATCTTAATTTTGAAAAAAACAAGATTTTAACCAGGGTTACAGTGACCTTGAACTTTGGATTTCAATGTCATTGTGTGATGCTGTGTTATTATAAGGAAGCATGTGTCCAAATTTGGGTCCAGTATGATTAACCATTTAACACCCATATCAGCCAAAAATGGCTTCTGCAGTGGTTTTGAGAAATGTCGATTTGCAGACCAAGAAGACTATTTTTGAAAATTTACCGCTGGAATGACTGGCTCGATAACCGAGCGAGTCATTCCTGAGGTAAATTTTCAAAAATAGTCTTCTCATGGTCTGCAAATGGAAATTTAGAAAAGATTTGAGGGCTAAACAAACATGAAATATACACACAGTATGAGTTAACCCTTTAACACTGATATCAGCTAAAACTGCTTCTGCAGTGGTCTTGAGAAATGGTCATTATCTCGATAACAGAGCCAGACTTTCCAGTCGTAAAATTTCAAATATAGTCTTCTCTTGGTCTGCAAATAGACATTTTCTGAGAAAATTGAAATTTTCTAAAACAAATTCGATGGTTAAAGGGTTATATGCAAATTGGACGATGAGGAGGACGCCACATCCACCTCCGCCGCATCCACGCGACGCCGCATCCACCTCCGCCCGACGCCGCATCCACCTCCGCCAGACGCCGCATCCACCTCCGCCAGACGACATGTAGGGTATCACAATAGATCGGTTTACTTCGTAAAGTTGAGCTAAAAATTCTAAATTCTAACACCTTGGTTACAGACTTCAATTTTCCTCACTGATCTATACGTCATTTTCATTGTGACATCAGCTATCATGTGATGTATTTTATTCTGACATCGAGTGACAGATCAGATCCCTCTATCACATATCCATAGAACACAACATCTGGATTTCATTTCATCGCAGTTCTGTATTTCGGCACTGATTGAAAAACAGAAATTATATTTATTTAGTATCCCGTCTCCAAAAGTAGATACAATACATAGCCAAACCTTTATATATAAACCATGTACGTGATGAGACAAAGGGTGGATAGAAACATGCAGGCCTAGCCTTTACTCTATAATTAACCCATTAAGCAGCAAATTTGTTCAAGAAAACGTCAATTTTCTCATAGAAATGTGCATTTCTTGACCAAAGAATATTATTTTAGAAAATTTATCACTGGAATCACTGGCCATGTTTTCGAGCCCGTCATTCCAGTGTTATGTTTTCAAAAGTTGTCTTCTCTTTTTTCTTCTTTTTTTTCTTCCAAAAATTGTCTTCTCTTAGACTGTAAAGGGACCTTTCTCAAGACCACTGTAAAGGGACCTTTCTCAAGACCACTGTAGAAAGTTTTCAGCCTGCCTGAGTCGCTAATATATATATTTATGAGATATTTTATGCAAGGCACCTACATGTATTTCCAGCTCTCTTAGCGAGTTGAATATGAAAAATACCCCATGGGTAATAATGCTCACCTTTGCTAAATAGATAAAAAATAATGTAACTGTCAATACAATGGATGAATCCACTTTTATCTATGCCCCTCCCCAACCCCCACCCCACCCCGATTCACAATATCAAGATAACTATACTGGTAATCTGATACTTTGAAAACTAATTTGACTGGGTGCTGTTGCTGCGTTTACCAGAAAGTTTATTAAATAGTAAATCCATCAAAGACATACAATTCCTACACTTGACGGACTATTCCAGCTCCATGATGGAGTATTTCTCTCAAAGATAATTGATTACGATGTCATATACTTTGACAGATCGGATTCATCGATTACAATACTATCCTATATAATCCTCCCCATACTATGTACAAGAGAGGGTTCTATTTCCAGCCATTTCCCACCCATTACTAGCTAAGCTCCGCCCCCATTTGCTGTGCGTTGGAACGGATTTGAAACAATAATATCTGAATTCGCAGGTTGTAAATTTCAAGGTTAAACTATGCCGGTAAGCTGTGGAATATTTTAAAACTAATTTAACTATGGCAACAACAGCTCCCAGTAAAAATAGTTTCAAAATATACTACAGCTTACCGGCATGATTATTTTAATATGGAGGATCGGTGATTTCTGGATACAAAGCATTAATATTCACGATAGAATCAATATTATGTGCATATATATCAGACCAGCTTAGATAACTCTTACATTACAAGATTTTTTCTAACTTCTAACTACACATAGTTACCTCCCTTAGGGTAATACTGTCATGTATTCATATTCTGATCTAGAGTGCACTATGGGTCATTCATTCTCTAAGAAAAGCATTGTACTAACATACGCCCACTCACATCGCTCCGCTGTTTGTGGCCGTACTCGCAGACCTTTGAGCTCTTGCTATGTGAAGTAACATTACGCTGGTGAGCTGGAGGGTAGCCAATCAGGTAATAATTTATTTTTATCGAGCAATTTCATTGGCTGTGACCCACAGTTCGTTTATATTTAGGACACTTCGTTAACTTAGCACAGATATCATAGCCTGCAAGCACGGTACTCGATACGGGAGCAGAGCGGGACGGCGAGACCGTGCAAGAGGACGATGTAAGAAAAGCGGATTAAATTAAATTTAATTGAAAAACTTATTTTACAATTATATTATAATAACTTGATAGACATAATCCTTAACCGCTCAAGCTGGACAAAAACGGTTTCTGCAGTGATTTTGATAAATGACCATTTGCAAAGAGAAGACATTCTTTGAAAATTTACCACTGTAAATCCACTGCTAAATTTTCAAAATTATGTCTGCAACTGAACATTTTCTGAAAAATTTTTAATTTCCTGAAACAACAAGGGCAAAAAGGGTTAACCCTTTCACCGATAAATCCATGAAAAAATAAATTATGATTAAAAAAACCTTAGGTTGTTGAATATTTTGAAATTAATTTGACCGGAAGCCATTGCTGCCTAGGGCAGCAATGCCTTCCAGTCAAATTAATTTTTAAATATCCAACAGTTTTCCTGTATGCTTGCCTTGAAAATGAGACATGAGGAATTCATTGGTGATAGGGTTAAATTAAGACACACATTTCTTCCAGTTTTTTCCTGACGAAATATCTGGAAGAAACACAGGCCTGATTAATAGAGTGTAATTTGTCCTGAGCAATACATCTTCTAATTCTCTGAGCTTCACCATTTAATTGTCACATTTGTTCAATAAAATTCCAATTTTCCCACAGAAAATGTCCATTTACAAAATAAGAGAAGACTATTCTTGAAAATTTACCACTGGAATGGCTGGCTCGTTTATTCAGCCAGTCATTTCAGTGGTAACTTTTCAAAAATAGTCCAGTTCTGCAAATGGACATTTAGCAAGACCAATGAAGAAGTAATTTTTGGCCGGTTTCAAAAAATTCAACAGCTTATTTTACATTTATCACCTAAGAAAGCTTGTTTCTATTCCATTGCATAACATTCATTAGACAATTACATATCATTTTATATCCCACATGTCTAATAGTCACTCGTTATGACGTACTTCACGCGAAAATGTATTATTACGCTGCTTGTGACGTTATTTTACTCCAGTTACAATTAGACATGGGCCAATTACATTGCCAATGTAATTAATTACAATTACAATTACTTTGCAAAATGGTCAATTACATTACAATTACAATTACTCCATTTTGTGAATGTAATTAATTACAATTACAATTACTTTTTACTAATATGTGTGTATGGATTGGTTTCTAAGTAATGGCAAGTGTGTGAATGTGCCTGTGCATGCTGAACAAATACACAAAGAATTTTATACAGTCATATTTTACTTTAAAATAAACCAACACGATTTTATTTTTAATCAATGCACACATATACGTACTAGCAAAATGGTACCTGCAGTGGTTTTGATAAATGTCCATTTGCAGACCAAGAGAAGGCCGTTTGAAAATTTATCAAGTCTAGAATGACTAACTCGATAACAGAGCCAGTCATTGCAGTTGTAAATTTTCAAAAATTGTCCTCTCTTGGTATGCAAATGGATATATTCTGTGAGAAAATAATCTGTCTCAGGTCTGCATGTACTCTTTCATTAACCCTTAACCTGTATCACCCTGATGTCACAATTTTAAAATTTCAAATTAAATTAAAAGATGAACTGTTGTTAATTTTTCAACAGATTTGGTGGAAGATGTTGCTAACACAGTCTCATAGACAGCAATATCGTCCACGAATCTTGTAGAAGAATCTACACCAGTTTCTTTGCTATTAACATAATAAAAGACAGAATATTGGCCCTGAAGAGGCCGGTAAATGGCCGGTATGTAGTCAATCCATACCCTAGCAAATCTGGCTTGAGCAGTTTATTTGTATGGCAAGAGGACTATTTTCTTAAATTTACCACTGGAATGACTGGCTCCCTACCCAAGCCACTCATTCCAGTGTTGAATTTAAAAAAAAGGGTTTTCTCTTGGCCCGCATATGGACAATCACTGAGCAGATTTTCAATTGACAAGCTTTAAAGAATTAATGTACTGCACCCTATAGAAAATAGACCAGGCAGTATTAACCCTTTTCCAGAAGAAAATTCTTTAGGATGTCTGACATATTCAGTTTAATATTTTGAAAATAATTTGACTGAGAGCGCTTGCTACCTACATGTATGCAACCAGCAACATTTAGTTAAACTCTTTTCAAAATATTCAACCGAATAATTCTTACAATGTGAACAGAATTTGTAAAATCTCATCTATATATTTCCAAAAAAGTTGGTCCCGATCCCAGGATGATTCATAATACGGAAAAATTAGTTACCTATCCGGGATGTAGCAATTGTTTGAGTGTAGCTTTCGTGACCATCTCGGTCACTTCTTCAGCACTAACTGACGGTCGCTGGCAACGTCACTCTGGTCAGATCTTGTGGAGTCACGTGACAGCAAAGACTGGTAGACTGCTGGTATATGGTAGCCCTCGTCTCTGTTTATGGTTGGTTGATACTTGTAGATTTCTATGGCCTCTTTAACCTTCCGTTTGAACAAGTTGGTCTCAATGTTGATGACAGAGGCACTGCTGGCGGGGATGACGTGGCCAGTCGATACTGTATGTTCTGCCACAGCTGAGTTGGAATTGATTTTAAGATGTTCTTTGACTCTGGTGCTGAGAGGCCTTTTGGTTTCGCCTATGTATGTCCCCTCACATTGGTCACATTCGATCTTGTAGATGACTCCACAGCTTTCATCTGTGGTCAGTTTATCTTTGGGTCTTACTAGTTGTGATCTTAAGGTGTTGACGGGCTTGTGGTAGGTTTTGATGTGGTGTTCTGTGAAGAGTCTGCCAAGATGTTTTGATAGGCCTTAGATGTACGGAAGTCTGACTAGTGGGAGGTTTTCGTCATCTGGTGGTTTATTACGACGTGGGGGAGGTGGTTTTCTCATCCACGAAGTGTAACCGTTGGCTAGGAGAGACTGTTGGATGACACGATGTTCTTCAGACATCAGACAGAAAAGAAGAACAAGAAAAGAAGATAAATTAATTGAAATTACCAATTACAAATTAGAAAATTTTCAAATGTAATTAATTACAAGTCAATTACAATTACTTTTGCAGATACTCAATTACAATCAATTACTTGAAAAATGCAATTAAATTACAGCCAATTACAATTACATATTACAGAGATATTTCTCCAGCTCTCACACCAGATTAACATACAAATCCAAAATTGCCAAACAAGAAATGTCGTCTACCTACTAACCTGCACCACATGCAAGAAACAATATGTAGGAGAAACATTACGTACATTCAAGATACGCATCCAAGAGCACATTCGCTCAATCATGAATCTCTATAAACATGAGAGATACGATACCCAGTTTCAAGACACTTCAACAAACCTGGCCATTCTAGAATGAACATGGAATTCAGAATAATACAGGTTCTGTCCTCAGACCCTGATGACGAAGTCTCCACTAAATGGAGAAAACAAAAGGAGTGCCATTGGATACATCAGCTCCACACAATGGAGCCTATAGGCATCAACCTAGCAGGGTAAGACACACGCACCATACACGGACTGACCCAGTACGTTGTTATTATCCTTTTCTAAACAGGTGACTCCCCGGCTCATTCTTTCAGACATATGTAATACAATCATACATCTTATGATGTCACCACAGTCGCCACCAGACGTCATCAAAATGACATCATAAACGTAGTCGTCACCTACCAAGATTCTCCATCATTTGTCAAATAGTTTCAATCAGCTCATCATGTCGGAATTTTACTGCCTGAAATGTGACAGAGTTTATGCACATAAGAATAGTTTAAATAGGCATGAGAAGAGCAGCCACTCCGCGCTTCCAGCCTGGACATGCGACTGGTGTTTAGTCCCCCTCAAAAAGGCATGAGAAGAGCAGCCACTCCGCCCTTCCAGCCTGGACATGCGACTGGTGTTTAGTTCCCCTCAAAAGGGCAGGATATATGAGAAGCCATCTGCAATGATGCGGCTTAAGTGACACCAAGATCCAGTCCATCATGGAGAAACCTCGCATTATTGAGGGGGTCAAAATAGTAGACCCTGGTTGCCCCTCACAAAACCATGGGTATGCGACCGTTATGATTACAAACCACCAACAAAAACCATCGAGACCACGTGGAAGATCCCGGCGGCACTAAAGCATATCTACAAGCCAGAGATTACCGGGTATGTAATCCCAAAACTATATGACAGAAATCCAATGCAAACACTATAGCGAGGCCGACCATCGGGCCACGGATACCATTTTATTCCGACTTGTGTTAGAGTATAGACAATTTCTCTTATGGCCAGACTGATAGCTCAATGTTTCACTGCTGGACCCTACAGTCCAGTGAAACTGCCAAAATAGAAAACCATTCTATACAGGCCACACGACGACACCTCCAAAGGATGACAGCCATCCAGAGCAGACGGAACCACTGCTCAACATCCCGCTGCCAGTCTCCACGAAATCTGACCCACCCATGGGCCCTATGTACAAAAGAACCAGTTTTATGCGGGGACTTTCTCCTTCTGCGCGGTCACCAGAGCTCCCACCTTTGCTGTCACCACTACGTTCACCATCCATCAGTAGCATCCAAGGCTCATACCAGCCTGAAAACAACCTCAGCGCACTTGACGCACACTATGCCTCCAGCTATGACTCGCGCATTAACTCACCACAGGAGTCATCACGTTCACCAGACGTGGTGACCAGGAGAAACACAAGACATTAAATCAGCATGTGTATTTATAAATAACATTTTCTCCGGACATAAATTTAACTCAAACTGCCACCACTGTGCGGTCACCATCAGAACGGAAAACAAACACGCACCAGATCAAAAATGGGTCAGGATTCTCAATATGATGGATGAAATGTGCGCACACATCGACTTGAATTACAACCACATCCAGTAATGTCACAACCTTGCCTGCTGCACGCATCAACAGCTAGTGCGCCACCACCTTGTACAACACCTTGGACTTTACATGTGTTCCTCTTTTTAAACTTTACATTTTATATTCAACTCTCTCGTTTATCGTTTTTCACAAAGAAATGACAAAGAACAATGATGCTCACCTGGAAGTTTTTGGTTTCTTACCATTTTTTATTTTTATTATCTCTCTCTGTGTTCCTCTTTTTTAAATATTACTTTTTATATTTAACTCTCGTGTTCATCATTTTTCACGAAGAAATAACAAAGAACAACAATGCTCACCTGGAGGTTTTTTGCTTTTTATTTTCTTTTATACGTTCCACTCCTCAATTCCCTCTCCCATTTCTTTTATATCCCTTTTTTCTACAACATCTAGGCCCACCGGATATCATGATAGAATCATGGGTCCAAACCTAGGGCTCAAACTGGCATACTAACATGCGGCTCTGATGAGTCCCACTTAAGGGACAAAATGTCATGTCTGAATCAATATTAACAAGTGATGACTAACCACGTCATACCTCACAACAAACAACACCCCACCCCACCTCCGCTAGAAAGATTACAACTGTCACACACTGGAAAACCATAATTTTGGTACATAACCATCGTTAATTTACAAACCCCAAAAAATCCGAACAAAACCGCCAAAAATTCATGACCCGGTAAAAACACACAGCCGGTAAAATCAAGAACCGGTAGAAAAATAACCAGCAAAAATTTAACCACCATGACAGTCTCAACCAGTAAAAATTATCAACCGGTAAAAATCATCCGAGCCGCCATGACAGCAGAACCGGTAAAGTCCATAACAGGGTTTTTTAAAAAAGGCTACAACCGCCATAATATGGTGACCATCTAAACCGGCAAATCCACTTTTCTTTAAGCTTATATGGGCATTTACGAGTCAATCAACAGGCTCGTGTCCAGAAGGTATAAAAGGGGCTGAAAAAACAGCCTCGGACCATTCAGACTTCTGGATTCACAATTACATCCAAGCGTCAGGCTATATTCAGTCCATTGGTTGAATATCATTTGTCTACGTTGTTATTAAGCAATTACAAATTACAATCACCCCATGTCTGGTTACAATGTTGTTGAATCACTAGAATGAAGCATTTTGATTAATTTCAATAGAAAGTTTGGAAATTTTTAAATGATCAATTAAAAGTAATTTTAAAGACATGAGGTAACAGGATGTTGCGTTTGTAACTATATTTTGTTGTGTATTTGTCAGGATTCGCAGTAGTGAAGTCGCAGTAGTGAAGCGCTACAGCGATACCCAAAAGATATTGTACAATAAAAGGGAAATAGCCCGAATCAGCGTGAAATCTCAAAGTAGTAGTTTATGTGATAAATAGAATCTCACAGTCTTTGCCATTACATATCAAATTTATCACTCGTTTAGTAAAATCTCATTTGGAGCTCAATAAAAGCTAAAGTTTGTTCCATATGAGATCTTCACACTAAACTTATGTGATAAATTTTGATTTGAAAAAACTTGTGAGCTGCTTTTGTCCTGACGCTAACGGTTAGTGTCCATTGAATCTGGATGTCAGTGCACTGTTTGCGCGCTCCTTTTATACTCTTTGGGCTACACTAAGTGTACCCGATTGTACCCGATCTTATGGGTATGTACCCAGTTTTGGTGGAAAAAATCCATTGTTCTAGACAGTTTGTACCCGGTTTCCCGTGTATATGTACCCGATATTGTGTGTACTTTTCGAGTTGGTTTGTACTTCTATTTACCCGGTTTGGACATTTTGTGTGTCCAGTTTGGACATTTTGTGTGTCCAGTTTGGACATTTTGTGTGTCCAGTTTGGACATTTTGTGTGTCCAGTTTGGACATTTTGTACCGGTTTTAATTATTTATGTGTATGGTAATTTACTAGAGACAGATGGGGTGTGGTCGGTTCAACTGAAGTTTGCGCATAAAAGGTTCACATTGGTTATGTGATAAATTTGATTTGAAATGACAACTCGTGTGTGTATATATATATATATATATATATATATATATTACATATATATATATGGCACTAATGTAATAGTCATTTGTTAGCAATGTGTGTCGAACACAATGTGTGTGTTGAACATAGTGTATCATGCACACATTGTCACATGATTTGCGCTGGATGACATACTTAGCAGCCGCATTGCTTAGCAGCGATGACTTTTTTGTATTTGTCAAAAATGTGAAATGAACTAGTTTTCATGTAATATGGTGATAAATTTCAATTAAATGCTCAATTCAATCGATCAATCAAAAAATAATTTTAATTCTGGCAATAAGCTGTTACATTTGTCACTGTATTTTGTTGCGCACATTCAGTATCGAAGCATTACAGTGATACAGAATATAGTGCAAAATCATACATCATAAGAAATGGAAATAATTACATCAAAGATCGAATTATATCTTAGATGATATAATCTCAAACTTGTTGACATTTCACATCAAATTAATCACTCTCCTTTAGTAAGATCGCGTTTGGAACTCGCTAAAGCTTATTCCAAAGTAATATTAACATTGCTTTATTCTCTATTTTATCGATCAATATTTTATTGAAAACAGGCTATATAAATAACATTTCCCTTATAGATGTTGTATAAATATGAATTGGAAATATTTATCTTTCTAATTAAGTTAAAAGTATGTACGCACATGTTTTGTCTTTAAAAAATCTCGCTGGTCAAACACTCAATGCAGTAAAATTAGTTTCCAAATATTAGACAGAATACTTGCTACACGCTAAAGAATTTGTTGGTTTGGTTTTTAGCGCTTGATAATAAATGGCCACGATTAGTGACCACCCTTTGCTACTCCCGAAGGTGCTCGTTTAAGGTGGATTTGATCATAGAATAATTATCGCCTCGTCCATATAATATTAACTTTGTAGATTCAACAAAAAATAAAATAAAATAATAAAGAACAAATCATTAACAAAAACCATTTATCTCACAACACAATATTCCACCAGGCATAGCAAACTGTACAAGTACATGTACAATTCTACAAATGATCATGAACGGAGGACTCCAGTTTATCCATCAATCATATGACGTGATGTGTAGGATGACGTCATAATCAATTACATCATAAATGATGTAGATAAGTTCATCATGAACATTTAATTGATGACGGACTAAGCATTGTTGTACGAATTGTAGGCCTATGTCTTTACTATTTAATAAACATGCTGTTGAATATTTTGAAACTAATTTGAGAGGGCGCTGTTGCTGCCATGGGCAGCAACAGCGCCCAGTCATATTAGTTTCAAAATATTCAGCAGCTTACTTGACTGTATAGTTTCCTGGAAATTGAGATTCAGGGAGTGCAGGGATCGATCGAACCCCCAAACCGAGCAACTCAGGGGGGTGGAACGCTCCTGTTCTCTTTATCTAGATGATTTGATAAATAGAAAATCTTAACTTTGATGCCACCATCATCATCATCAGAAAGGTAATACCTATATCCTACTTCTACTTCACATGGGAGACAATGATGTAGTGCAATCCTTGGTAGATCTTGACAGAGATATATGCCTGACCACAAGTATGTTCATACGCACAAAAATACATACTTACACATACAAGCGCTCGAAGGCATGCCCACACGGATGCACTTACACGCTTGCAAGCACACACTCTCGTATGCAGACAGCCAGACACACACACGCATGCATGCACGCACGCACACACACACATGTTTACAGAACAGATCTATAAATGCATAGATGAGAAATATATTATATTAAAATTACTACACTACTGTTCAAAATAACAATGCTAAATTGTCCATATATATAACATAGATAACACAGCATCACAATGAGCAAGCGAATTCACGGGGATAAACATTCTTGTAATCTAAATACATGTACTGCTATATTATTATACAAATATACAACAGTCAGCAACCGACCTAACTATTACACAAATATAAGTAAAACTGAAATCTTGTTAACAGAAAGAAGGATTGGCTAAATATTTTGCTAATGATTAACCATTTCATGGCGAAGCCGGCCAAAACCTGCCTCTGCAATGGTCGTGAGGAACATCCATCTGCAGGCCGAGAGAAGACAATTTTTTTAGAATTTACCACTGGAATGCCAGTCAATTCACTGGTAAATTTTAAAAGATTGCCTTCTCTCAGCCTATAAATTGACATTCAATAAGCAAGTTTATTTTCATGACCAAATTTAGACATTACAAGGCTAAAATTAAATAATAATAGCAATTTTCTATTATGATATCATTTTGAAATAGTACAGTATTAAACGATAAATAAATTGATGAAAATGTAAAATTAAAGCTTAATGTAACTAGCAAGTATATAATGCTTTGATTCGTACTAAATTAATACTCAAATCCGAACATCACAATTTAAATATTTCGAAACAAATATGACTGGCAAACTTGTTTCAAAATATTCAACATAATCTTATATCTGCTCTGTAATATTCAGGATTTGTCTAAGAAAGAATTTAGTTGGCTAATCTATTTGTAAAAAAAACAGGTCTGTCCCTGCCACTAAACTAGAGCAGATATGGTAAGGATTTGGCATAACCTAAGTCAGTGTACAATATCGGTGGCCAAAAAATAATTGTCAAGGATTTATATTATGAGGTAACATGTTTTAGCCATCATCATTCAGCAATAATAAAAAATAATACTAACAAGAGGCCCAAGGGGCTTGTATCCCTCGGCTGGAATTATTGGGCACCGGCACAAATGAAGAAAATGAGATGACCACTGGAAAAATTTACCAATCAAATTTCTGTGAGGAAAGTTTAGCCAAGTTTTATTAAAATGGGCACAGTGATTAATAAGTAAGTCTTTTTGTGATTTTCTCAGAAATTTGCAGAATATACAAGATGTCCGCTAAAAATTCGATATTTTGATTGATTCATGGCGAACATGGGTTTTTTTACATATCAACTTTCCATGGACAGATTTTAATGGCACTATAGCCCTAAGCATATCTGCCAAATTTTGGCCCGATCCGTTCAGCGGTTCTTGAGTAGTTTTCGCGAAAGCTAAGTCATCCAAGATGGATGCCAAAACATTTGGCAAATCAACTTACCTTGAACAGATTTGATTCATCTCTTGCCCTAGATCATATTTCATGAGGTTTGCATCGATACCCCAAGCGGTTTCGGAGAAGATTTTTAAAGACGTTTCTAAAGGTTGGCTAAAATCCAAGATGGTCGCGGGCCAAATTGGCCAATCATCTTTCTTTGAACAAACTTGTCTCCCTATTCCCCTAAGGATGCTTCCTGTCAAATATACTTGAAATCGACCCTGTTGTTCTCGGGAAGACATTTTAAATTTCCTATTGCTTTAGCATGGGAGCTTTTGGTGGGAAAATGATCCAAGATGGCCACCAAAACGCTTACCATACAGTTTCAAAAATGGCAATTTTGAAATCAGAATACTGAAAAACATATACAAAACCAATTTCCACCTTAATAGCCATCAAATAAAGAAATCCAATATGGCTGCCAAATACTCTACATTTTGATTGGTCCAGGGCGGCCATATTTTCTGACAGATCAACTTCCCTTTAACAAACTGGCGCTTGGTCTCCAATCATATCACACAAATTTCGCCCTGATCCCTTCAGCGGTTCTAGATAAGTCGTTTTCACGAAAACTAGGTCATCTAAGATGGCCGCTGAACCATTTGGTCAATCAAGTTTTCTTGAACATGCCGGGCTTAGCTCTTGCACTAGATGTTTCATGAATCTTGAATCAATTCCCCATGTGGGTTCGGAGATTTTTTTAGATATTTCTAAAAATCGGCCAAAATCCAAGACGGCCACTGGCCAAATTGGCCGATCGTCTTTGTTTGAACAAACTTGAATCTCTATGCCCGAAGGATGCTTCCTGCCGAATATAATTGAAATCGGCTACATGGTTCTTGAGAAGTCGTTTAAAGAAAGTTGATGGACAGATGGACAGACACACAGACACATGGGTGGACAACGGACGGTCGCGATGGCATAAGCTCACTTGGCCATTCTGGCCAGGTGAGCTAATAATAACAAAAATACATAAAAACAAGCATTAATAATAGAAGCGGACAGACGGACGGACAGAGCAGATGCTATAACAATACATAAAAACATGTGTTAGTAATAGCAGCAAGTTGTTGTTCAGCAGGTAGGCAGAGTGTGTTATGTGTTACTTTGACATGTTTGACAGAGATTACATTAACTCACATCAATTACATGACATTTACTAACCATGTAACCCTCAGATCAGCCAAAAATGGCTTCTGCAGTGGTCTTGAGAAATGTCCATTTGCAGACCAAGAAGTCTATTTTTTTTAATTTACCACTGGAATGACTGGCTTGATAACCGTGCCAGTTATTCCGGTGTACATTTTCAAAAATAGTCTTCTCTTGGTCTGCAAACGGACATTTTACGAGAAAATTGAAATTTCCATGAACAAATTCGAGGGTTAGAGGGTTAATAGATATTTTAGATCTTATAGTACGTTTTATTGAGTATCTCGCTGACTCATACAGCATTGTAGGCAGTATTTGATAATAGGTGTACAAACATAAATGTGATATATTTATATCCTAGCAGATATGTTAAAAATTTGGCATAACATAAGCCAGTTTACAAATATCATTGGATGAGGTTACAAAATCGATAACTGGATGAGGTTACAAAGTCGATAATGTCCACATAAAAATAATTATCATAGATTTATATTATGAGGTAAACTTCATCGTGAGAATCATGATAAAAAGATGGCCAAAGGGCCTGTATCGCTCACCTACTACATGAGTATTTAAACTAAAAACACAGAAATATAAAAATATAAACAATTCTGTATGAAGCATTGACATTGAAGTTCCAAACGTGAATGAAGACTCTGATAGAAGCCATCAACATTTATGTTTAAAATTAACAAACTTTGGGTCCGAAATGAAACAGTTTTAGCCTAGCATAAAAGCATTTATAATTAACAGTTATCCAATCGACCAAGAAGAAGAAGTGTCAAATTCCTATCCAGCATGATCCAAGACATATAAATTGCCCTTTTGCTGTCCAAATACATTAACTAACAAATACTGAATTTCAATAGCTTGATCGCAGCCATGATTAGGTATTTATCAACATCCATTGAAGAGCTTGAAAATCCATTCGGCACTAATTATATTTGCCAGATATTGGCCCAATCTCTTCAACAGTTCCGGAGAAAGCTCATCCACAATGGCAATGAGACAAATCAACCACTCAGTTTCTCTCGAAGAACCTTGTTTCAGCTTGGCCTAGATGAAGTTCCATGAGCTACAATTCAGTCGGTCTAGTGACGATTGAATGTGTTTCTAAAAGTAGTGCAAAATCCATGATGCCCACTAACCAAATCGTCCAATCAGCTTCGACTAAACAACCCGATTTATCAACCTGATTTTAACGTGTCAATTTGTATAATGCTTTCGCTGTCAAAATTCATCAACTAACAGATGCTCCTGTTTCGATTGATTGATGACAGCCATGTTTTTATGAATCAACTTCCATTGAACAAATTTAAATGGCCCTTCCTCACTAAAGATAGTTCCCAAATTTTGCCACAATCCCTTCAGGGGTTCGGGAAGAGAAATCATTTCTGTAAAAACTAGGTCATCCAAGATGGTTGGCAGACAAATTGGCCACTCAGGTTCTCTTGAACAAGCAGATTTCAGGTCTTTCTTCAGATGAAATTTCTTTAGTTTCAAATCAATCAGCCAAGCAATTTCTGAGAAGCTGTTTAAATCTGTTTCTAAACTTAGTACAAAACCCAAGATGGACATGATTTTTAGAAACACTAAAATGGTTCTTTAGTCCCTATTCATATTTTCAAAATTTTGACTCGATCTGATCAAATCAAAATTGTGGAAATAAGATCAGGGGCTAAAGAGGCTGATTACTTTAGTAGCTCTGGAGAAGTTAGTTTTGCAAAAAGTAGGTAATCCAAGATGTCCACCAAACAAATCAACCCATCATTTTCTCTTGAACAAACTTGGCTCAGGTTTAAATGTTTATAAAAATCGTGCAAAATTAATGGGCATTGGAACCCTCCCCACCCCACCCACCCCCAACCCCACTTTGACCAATCATCTTTCTTTGAAAATCTTGTAGATCAATGATCCAAAGATGCTTCCTGACAAATCTGGTTAACAAGCGTTTTAGTGAAACTCAATATATGCCTGCAGGCATACTTGTTTGATGAATGCTAAATGTGAACGGTTTGTCTTTGATAAATCACACTTCATCTATCCCTAAAAAAAAATCTGCTGAACAAAAAATTGTGAATGTAGGTCCAAAACCCTTCGAGATCTGGACCGGACAAGAAAATTTTAATGAAGTTTAGCTTTTCAAGGGAAATAACTCTGACGAATACGGGCAAATTTTGTCGAAGCGAAATCACGGCATTTCATTCATCCCTAACACATCTGCTGAAGCAAAATTGTGAGTGTAGGTTCAAATCTCTTCGAGATCTGCTCCGGACAAGAAATCAGAGACGGACACACGGATGGACGGAGGCACACACAGATAGATGGCGAGCGCCATCACAGAATACGAACCCACTTACGCGGGCGTATAAAAATGGTCCAGTGGTTCACGAGAACTGCTTAAAGGAAAGGTTGTCAGACATAGGATGACGAATGGGCGGTTGCCATGTTATAGCCTCAGTTGGCCATTCTGGAAAGGTAAGCTAATGATAATACTGTAAGCATATCATCTAAGAGTCTATAAACAGCTTTCAGCAACATTGGCATCAGAATAAATACAGTTACCAATTATGTATCTACACAAACAATATGTTGGCATTTGGTTCATATGTACATGCGTTCTGAAACTTACTTTAACATGTTAACCCTCACTGACCAGAACTGATCAATTCTTTATGTAAGAAATATTCTCAGATATATTGAGACTAATTAGACTGGAAGTCTATGGCAGCATCAGGGTCCGGTCAAATCTGTTTCAATATATTCAAAAGCGTTCCCGTATACCTGCACTTGAAATCAGGACACAAGGGTTAAATGTGTTATCTATAACTACCAGAGCAAAACTGATTACCAAACATAACTTCTGGACAGGTATTCATCATTTCATATTGGAAAAAAATTAAACAATTTGAAAACTTTGACATAAAAATCTGTTACACTATCTCTATTAACAATGTTAAAGGTCCCGGAAAATGCATATTCGAAAATGCATATATGCCCCTAAAGATATTGGGGACAGTACTATAAGTTGATGTAGATACATCATTTCGAGAATCTCGACTGGTAAATAGACAAAATTACGTCTCAAAGTCGGGCATTTTGACCCGCTTGGAAAAACAAAATGTAATTGACCGCAACGCCTTATGACATCATGGGTTGAAGGCAGGAAGATGACTGTCGTATGCAACTCTGCCTAGAAAACACAGGGTATGCGCGATCAAGCGTATGTACCTCAAAAAGTAATAGAGCTATTGCAATACAATTTGTACGTGCTGGAAGACGTATGTTAAACCTCCGCAATGAATATCGTTGATAATATAGGCCCCTATCTACAACAGCCTTTGAGCCGAACAATTAGATTGGCCACAAATACTCCTCGAAGTCGTTCATATATCTGCCATTATATCACAGGCGCATGCGAATATGGTAGTGGGGGGGGGGGTTACTGTTCTGGCAATTACTGTTCCTTATGGACGAGAACATTTTCCGGCAAAAGACTGAATATCTATCGGGCAGATCCTTCTGATCAGATGTAATGATTACACCAAATTAGTAACTTATAGATCATATCATACATTATGTTACTCTAACTTTTCAGTTGATTTGCTACAGAGCGCTGCGCTCAGTGGCGCCGGAAGCACAGGGGAAACTTCCCGGTTGTCATATAGACAGGAACAGCGAGAGTGGGTGTGTGGGATGGAGGGGGGGGGGGGGGGTGGGGGGGAGTGCGGCTGTGCCCTATGCATAATTCTAAACAAAATTTAAACAACTTCTAGTCATGCAATGTTTTTAATTTACTACCATTGGTATAAATGGGATACCAAAATCTTCATATCTAGCCCCCATCACCCCCACACCTCTCGTGATGTGACGTGGCCAAATACAACTACGCCAAATTTCAATAAGTATATTTACTCAGTGGTTTGACCAGTAATCAATCACACACTTGACATGCTTAATGAAAAATATTAAGTAGCAATGCTACTATCAGTTATCAGTTACCACTACTACTACTACTACTACTACTACTACTACTACTACTACTACTACTACTACTACTACTACTACTACTAGGCTTGCACGATTATACGATATCGAAAATCGTGATTTTTTTCCAGCCACGATTTTTTACGATGTGATTTTAAAAAAATCGAAATATCGCCAAAATTTTACTGTCATGTATTCTGTCTATTTGTAGCATAGGTGTCTATTACGGCAAGCTGTTCAATTTATTTCAAAACCAACATCTCTGAGAAAGGGGTGGGATTATACTAGGAATAGGTAACAAAAGTTGAAGTTCATTCTCTAAAATTACTTTAAAAGACGACATTAATACGAAAATTCAACGCAATTTACCGGTATAATTTCTTGCTGCCTTACTGTATACCTCAAAACCATGATCGTGGAAGTGAAATTATTACGTGGGAAGCTATAAATATTGCCTGTTTTGTAATAAGCATGGTTTATAAAATCAAAATTAGTCCAAAATTTGACATTAAATGACGTCGCGGGAATAACTAAATCACGTGATATTGCTTGCTCTCCTGTTTTTGGAGGCGAGAGGTGGTGCGTTCACAAATGTGATAGCTAAATGAGATGGTATACACGCTTTAGCAAGCATGGCGAACTATCCTTGACGTTTCTGAAGGCTAACTATTATTAGTAAAATATATAAATCACGTGATATTGCTCGCTCTCCTGGTTTTGGAGGCGAGGGTGGTGCGTTCACAAATGTGATAGCTAAATGAGATGATATACAGGCTTTAGCGAGCAAGGTGAACTATCCGAGATGTTTCTGAATGCTAACTATTATTATTAACCGGGTACTCGGTAAATTCGGAGCAGATCTAAACATTAGATGTCTATGGATCTAAAGTACATTCCTAATATCACGTGATTTGTATATTTTTACAAAGACGAGATGAAATGCCAAATTTTAGGATTCATTTTCATGTAATAAACATGATTTTAACAGAGTACACAATATTTAGGTTGTCCAATATAATAATTTCACTCCCGCAATGATGGATTACATTAAGCCAATGGGTAAGGCGGCAAGAAATTATTAATTGTGTCCTATTTTCGTGTTATTGACGATCGGTCTTAGTTTAAGCACCTTGGCGACTGGATTTCAAGGTTTTTTGAAATTTACCAATTAGAAGTCATCCGGCTAAATCTGATATGAAAACTCGGAGCAAAACCGATACGGCTACATAACCCACACCATGCAGTCCAACTCAACCCAAGACCAATTCACCCTGTGAATTCATATACCTTTAAAATAGGCTGTATGATATATCGAAATATCGCGATTTTTTCACCACGATATATCGCGATACCACCTAGGACAATATCGTGCAAGCCTAACTACTACTACTACTACTACTACTACTACTACTACTACTACTACTACTACTACTACTCCTACTTCTATGTTATCTCTTCCGAAACTGTTTGATGCGATTCAAAGAAATGTGTTATGTGAGTTACCCATATGATTGCTGATTGAGAAGACATTTATATTGAGGGGCAACAGCGGCCTCAAACATCAAAGGGTGGAGAGTTGTGATGGTACGTTGAATTCCGCCAAACAAATACAAGCTCCGTGACTGAAGTGTTATTCTAAAGAATAATCGTGTGTCAACAGCGCCTCAAAGCGCTCAAAAGTCTACTTATATATCAATTAACCCTTTTTTCAAGAAAATTATAATTTTTACAATAAAATTTACAGAAATAACATTCTCTTGTCGTGCAAATAGATATTATCCAAGACCACTACAGGTGCTGTTTTTTGTTTGGTTTGACTATGAAAATACTCAATAAAATCCATTTTTTTCTTAGCTAGTGTCTATTTGCCGGCTGAGAGAACACTATTTTTGAAAATTTACCACTGGAGTGATTGGCTCGGTTAACGAGCCAGTCATTCCAGTCGTAAATTTTCAAAAATCCTATTCCTTGGATGAAAAAATTGACATTCCTCAAGACCACTACATAGTCCGTTTTTGGCGGCTTTGACCATTAAAGAGTTAAGTTAAGACAAGAGATTGCTGACCATCGACCACCGTTTTGTCACATTTTCTTAAATTTCAAATTTCGCACCACGATCAATGTGGCAGGAATCCTAGCACGTGGTGACAAAATATGCGCCAAAACGGACCAACATGACATGAGATGTCAATCAATGCCTGCATTTGAAAATGTTAAACTCTGGGCCAAATATGGGATCAGAAGTAATTAGTCATAACTCGCAAATGTATAGTATATGCCTGTTTGTCAGTCGGTCTGTCTGCTTGTCAGCCTGTCGTTCTCATTTTTTTAACATTTTTAACAAAGCCGCCCATTAGTCGCAACAACATAGCGTGTCACTTACTTGGATTGAGATCTGGGCATGTACGCAATCTCCCACGAATGCAGGCAGAGATTGACAGAACCAAATGCAATATATCCTCTTACATTTGTATTTATAGTCCATTCTGGCCGAGAGTGATATAATAATACAGGTAGCTAATGCTTTCGTTCATATCAATACTTTAGTTCCCCACCGATCCCTAGAGAAACTGTATTGCACATGGGCCTGCCTGTATGCTTGTGCGTGCGTGCGTGTATGCTTATGCATGCATGCGTGCAAGTGCGTGTGCACATGCATGCATGCGTACGTGTGGTGCGGTGCATGCGTGACTTTAGCTGCATGTAGGCCTACTAGGATTTCGAATATTTGATCCTATTCTGAGACAAAATCTAAAGCAAATCCGAAGAAAACTGAAGAATTGAACCACTGCCGTAGTGAAGGGGTTTTTGGGAATTGAACTGCCCTCCCAACCCACCCACACCCAAGGGCCATGATCAGAACCAGTGGTGTAGTGAAGGGGTTTTTGGGCATTGGCCCACCCTGCCAACCCACCCACACCCATGGGCCATGATCATGAAAAAATAATTATGAAGCTATTGAATCATAAACATAAAACGTAGCTTTTACCCGAGCATTTAAAAAACTAATTCAACAATTCTCACGACTCGCAGCGAGCAGGACTTATAGGTACACTGCGCTGCTTAATTGTGCCGCTGTTACATAAACATGAGATAATTTTGTTTGCAAATTGCGCACACAATGTCTTCAATGACTATCATTTCCTTTTATAAATATGTGGTATCTACACATGTTTTATTCGTCTTTACTTATAGGCCTATGTACAAACAATTAATAGCTATCATATCTGCCAGATGCAGTGATGAAGAGAGTGGTAGTCTATAGGTGGCCGGGTGGGATGTCACTTCCCGGAGCACGTGGGCTGTTGAGGGCCCTTGGCCCAATCGCATATCTTTTCAAATCCAACTGAATCCTATTTTTAATAATGAACGTAATATTTCTTGCATTAAGCCATCAATTAGATAGACCATATGCTATAGCATACATGAAATTACATGTGCGGATTAGGATCCTAACATAATTGCAATGTATTATTAAGTCCACTTAAAATGAAGATATCTACATTTTAAAGCAAAGTATGGCCTACAGATGCTCTTGTGTCACTCAGGAATACATGAAATGGCTTCTCAGAGCAGATAATTTTACATTTTTCCATGCTCCCACCCTTCATATTGGAGGATAAACCATCTCTGATAGGTTGTGAACATAAAATGTACTGTTAATTTGCATCTCTTAAGGACGAGCTTTTAGGCGGCCTACAGAAATGTCTAAACGCCGATTTTCTGGTAGGCAAATATTCCATGCATTCTTATCCTACCTTCACTCAAACAGCTTATTATCCAGCAATGCAATGTTTAGATAAAATATATAATTGTTCAGAGAAAACAATGTTTCAATCCTCGCTTAAAATACAGTCTCTAGATTTCAAATGGAAACACCCCTCCGCCGACTTGCTCCCGGGGCACTCTTATTCAGATCACTATCCCCATCTGAACAACCCCCACCCACGACCCAGGCAATCCGCCCCACCCCGACCCCCTCTACAGAATGCTCTGGCTGCGGCACTGCGCTGAACACTAGCAGTCGTGGTGGTATTGCCGCCGCCACCGTCGTTGTTGCCATTGGTTGTTGTCATCGTCATCATTGGTTGCTGTCATCGGCGTCGCCAACGGCGGCAGCGACGTTGTTGTTGTTGCTAAAAGTATAAATTTGTCTGGATAGTTTTAGCATTCATAGAAATTTTGCGTGCAACGATAAGCCCTATGCGTTAGTTCTATTATTCCTGTTTCCGAAAATATTATTTTCAGGCATTCACACTGAACCACGGCCGGGATTAGGAACCATGGGGGCGTAACTTGAATTCTGACACGACTTTCTTAGTGTAAGCGTTATCTAATGACTTGTATATTATATATTGATATATCAGCTAGCAACAGATACCAAATTTAATAAATATAAAAATTATATTGAACCTACACATTTATGGATTAAACTAAAAACAGGTGATATCTACTACGTCAAATGTAAACAAAGGCGCTCGCTGTATGACACGCCTTCATCCGATGATGTCATAAGGCTACAGGCGGGTTTTGCAAATTTGATACCGTCATTCAATCTTAATTTTGGTGTTTTCGGAAAACTGAGCTAATTTTCACGAAGTAACCTTTGTATGTGATTTCTATCATAGGTTTCCTATGCAGTTTCACAAAGTACGTATGCGGCATTTTAGGGGACCTTTAAAACTCCAGATATGTACATATTGTATTATTGAACTGGCTAAAACAGTTTCGAGAATAATTCTTATACATATGTCCCTGACGTTGTCCTGGCAGGCACTGGAATATAAGATGAGTCCACTGACGTCAATGCAGCCCTCGGTGTGTGTATACCTGCTTTAGCAGTAAATCTTTGCCCAGCAATATCAATTTCATAATGCGCATTACGATCTAGCACAAACTCATTCATGTTTTTCTTTACAATCGGAATATTTGTAGCTTCTTCATAATCTCTGACAAAGCCCAAACAAACCATTTTCCCGAGAGAATATCCATAGCCACTGGATGTTGTATTGCCAACAAATCTGCCATTTCTGTATATGGGTTCACCACCCCATGGCCATAAATCACTGTGTACGTCATGGCTTTCTAACGTGAAGTGGACAAACTTCTGACCAATTCCCACTTCCTTTTGCCTCAGCAATGCATCCTTCCCAATGAAGTCTCCTTGCTATAGAGAGAACAATATATAATGCTAAAACATGCAGGACTCGTTCTACTAAAACAATCCATTACCTGATAGTGTTTTAGGAATAATGCCATTATTGCTATTACCGTAGGTTCCGAAATGCACAAGGTTTGTTCCAGTGAGTATTTAACAATGAAAAGCTCTAATCTGTCACTCATGTATCTGATGTTATAATCAAAGCATGTCAATGGAACTTTCCACTGTATCCATCCATCATATGATGTCATAATGAACTACGTGACATGTAGAATGACATCACAATCAATGACGTTATTATATTGCCATGAATGATGTAGATAAGTACATCACAAACGCATAATTGAAGATGGACTATGTGTTGTTATACGAATTGTATGTCGTTACTATTTAATAAATATCCTGTTGAATATTTTGAACCTAATTTGACTGGGCACTGTTGCCACAGCAACAGCAGCCAGTCAAATTAGTTAGAAAATATTCAACAACTTACCTGACTAGAGCTTTCAGCAAATTGATAGTCAGGGCATTCGGGTATCCATCAATCCCAACACCGCGAAGTGTGGGTGGTGCTTAGCTAGAGGTGGGCAGGGCATGGTTAAAACTGGAAAGGTCTATTGTTAGCCTGTCACAATCAAATGATGTACATCCATCACGTAAGAGCCAAAAAAATCTGATAGTTTTTGGTGAATTTTCAATACAATAAGAATTCTGCTGAATATAAATTTGGCTGGAGCTGTTGCTACCATAGGCAGCAACAGCTCCCAGCCAAATCAGTTTCAAAATATTCAACAGCTTATTTGTATAGTAAGCTTGAAATTGAGAATATTCTCGGAATTCATGGTTCAAATGGTTAAGATCGGTTTAAACGTATGTAGTACATGCTGGGCAGAGATTAGCTAGAAATGGATCCCTCTAGTCACTCTTTATCACTCATATCAGCCAAAAACAGCTTCTGCAGTGGCCTTGAGAAATGTCCGTTTGCAAACCGAGCTAGTCATTCCAGTGGTAAATTTTCAGAAATATTCTTCTCTTGGTCTGCAAATGGACATTTTCTGTAAGAAAATTTAAATTTTCTTGAACAAATTCGAGGGTTAAATGCTTAAATCTTAAGTATCAGTCATGTCAGTGTAATAAGATTTACAGACAGGTTATCTTACAATGATTATTAATATATATTCCATACTCGTTACTGGAAGTATTATACGACTCTAATGACTAATTAAAGTGAGGAAAAAAATAATGATCAAAGCTTGCTGAAATCAATAATCTCCATCTGCAGCAACAAAATTTCCTTAAGTGGGGCACTTTAACCTTTGTCATTTTGATGCTAAAATGAGGAATATTCTTCAGACACCCAATTGGAAAATAACAGCCAAGTTAGCTGACGATCTCTTCCGCAGAATTTTAGTTATCAAATGGAGATGTAATATTTCCTTATTTGCGGGGCTTGAATTAACCAGGAGATACTAACCAGCAGGATTAATGATCACTAGATTCTACTAGCTCTACCGAGTATTCACTAGCCCTTAGGTGCCAGATATGGTGAGTACATTTAGCCCCTATATAACAGAATATTGGTCGTATGCCATTGTATATTATTATGATTGGTCGTATGCCATTGTATATTATTATGATTGGTCGTATGCCATTGTATATTATTATGTTTTGCATGAAAACTGGTGTAAATAATTTAACTCTATGTTCAGATTTGGTCAAGTAAATATTAAAATCTTATAGAAAATGTTCATTTGCAGACAATGAGAAAGCTATTTTTTTTTATCATTTACAACTTGAATGGCTGGCTCGATTATCGAGCCCAACATTGCAGTGTAAAGATTTTCAAAATAGTCTTCTCTTGGTCTGCAAATAACCATTTCTCAAGACCGCTGCAGAGGTCATTTTTTGGCAGGCTTGACAATTAAAGGTTTAAAATATCAAATTTTTACTAGCCCTGCGGCTGGTTATCCTCGCGATGGTGGGATTGAGTTAATTTCAACCCATGATGTGGGGGCACTGTGACACTGACCTTTAAACCCAGAGATCAATAAGGTTCTTGTGACCTCATGGGCAATGTCACACCAACATTTGGTGAAAATACTGTGCATAAAAATTGACATAGCATCCAGAAAGGCATTGAAATTTTCTTAATTAGGCAACAATGACTGTGAAATTTGACCTGTTGAATCCCAAAACAATAGGGTTCTTCTGACCCCGGGGCAAACCTCCATCTATGGTATGCAATGCAATGCAACACAATGCTCATCCAGTATCAGTACAGGTCTCACTGGAAGCTGTTGTTGCCATATTCAAATTGGTTTTGAAATAGTCAACAGCTTATCTGTATACGTGTCCATGTATTGAAATTGAGAACACAGAATTTCAAAGGTCAAAGGTTTAACAGGCCATAAGCATCAACGGCTCCAAGTCAAATTAAGTTCAAAATATTCAACAACTTTCCAGTATAATTGTCTTAAAATTGTGACACTTCAATGGATTAGATGGTTAACTTACATCGAACTTCACTCGAAAGTCCCTGCCACATTCAAAAGGTGTTGTATGAGTATTCAGATCCAGTCCCCAATATGCAAAGAACTTCTCTATCCGAAGGCAGCGCATAGCATAGTAACCAGCATTGCGAATACCGTAGTCCTTGCCTGCTTGTAGCAAAGCATCATAGACATGAAGGGTGTACTGAAATAAACAAGAGTCGAATATAGATGAACAAGGAAATAGAAACTTAATAATAAGCTTTAACCCTTTAATGGTCAAATTCCATCCAAAAATTTTAATATTTACAGGCCAAGAGAATACAATTTTTGAGCCAGTCATTCCAGTGATAAATTTTCAAAAATTTTATTCTCTGGGCCTGTAAATGGACATTCCAGAGGACTATAGCAGAGGCCGGTTTTGGCCAGTATGACCTTTTAGGGTTAAATAATCACTCCATCTTCTCTACAACATATCAGTGCTGGACACCTCCCCACAACAACCACACAAATACATATTTTATTTTTCAGTGGAATTAACTTTGGAAACTACGTACACATTTCAGACAAAAACACAGTCCCATTAGGATCGTTTCATGTTAGGGGTGCAAGATAATGCTTGACATAATATCCTGATAATTACAGTGTGTATGAATCGCGATATATTGCATGTCCAAAATATATGTTGTCTCAGTATTGGAAAAAATCATCGGCTGATCTGACCATTGACAGTCTTTCTGAGTGCCAATGAAGAGATGTCTGTCACTGAGTTATAGAGTGCCAAGGGACACTTCCCATATTATACAATGATAATTGTATATTGTTTGCCGTCATATGTTATATTTAGCCTAGGGTTAGATCACTCACAAGACTGTGTACACCATATAGTTGACAGACCTAAATCTATATGCTAACACTAATTTACCTCAGAGGGGATATAAAGAGTGAATCCATCTTCTCCGGAGTGAGTCAGTCTCAGGGCGCGGATACCACTGGCATGACCCACATCGATTTGCTGGTGGTAAATCAAGAATATAGGTACATTGTAATCTGTATGGTTAAAATTTGTAAAATAAACATAAATATTTTGTCATCCGAAAATCAAAACTTCTTAATGTCTATTTGTCGGTCAGACTAAAATTTCTTTTACTAGTTTTCAAGCCATTCCAGTACTAAATATATAAAAATAGGCTTCTCTTGACCTGCGATCATTTTACAAGATCAATGCAGACTGATTTTGGCTGGGCATGACCATTAAATTATAAAATCACATTTCTTGCACATATGACTTGCCATTCCTTAGGGAATCAATCAATCAATCTAACATTTCACATACTAATGGAGATAACTAAGACCTCCCTCAGTTTCAGATTATATCAATTCACCGTTATAGTAACTATTTGTGGTAACAACAGGTCGGTCTCTCTCCCCCCCCTCCCCTCCCCTCCCCTCCCCTCCCCTCCCCTCTCCTCTCCTCTCCTCTCCTCTCTCCTCTCTCTCTCCTCTCCTCTCTCTCTCCTCTCCTCCCTGCAGTAGTGGGTTGTCTATTAATTGTGCCATATGATAGATAGGAAATATGTCTCCTGCGCATATTGTCGCAGGATAATATGCACTACTTCCGAGCTACTCTATTACATGAAGGTAAACATAAGAAAAATCAAAAAAGCTTAACTCCACTAAAACACAGATCGGATGCAAGCATGGAAAATTTTGTGAAATTTTATTGAAAACTTCTGTTGGTTTGCAAATGGACAACTTTCAAGAGAAACTTGTTTTATCTCGTTTGACCATTAAAATATTAACATGTCTATTCTTGAACTCTTTATCATTGATTGACCTACAAATTAGCCAATTACCGTACTTTCAGGTATACTATCCGTCATGACAGAAACATGCATGGAAAAATTTGACACGATATCAGCCAAAAAAGCCATATACAGGAGTATATACACACTTCTAATTTAGAAAAATTACAAAGCATATTTTTTTGACAAACAAAAATTTGTAACTCTACCACTAAATGTAAAATCATAATATTCACTTATTGGCTAAATGAGATTATTTTTTATTAAATTTAACTAGTTTTATTCCATACTATAACCATCATCGAATGCATAAAACCATCTTTAAGGGATAAATATATTAAATATGTTGGGAATTTCCCATTCGTGTTCCCATGAGATCTACGCTAATGAGAGCGAGATGTCATCTAATTATCATAATGTAGCCAAGTCGTCCAAAACAAAAATCTTGCCAAGAAATACATGGCCGGATGCATTGGTTGATTAGGATATAGTGAAATTATGACTTAAATTGTTTTTAAAACATTATCTTCTGTACAAAGGTAAATACAGCATTGCCTTATTAGGACTCTGAATACCTGCTCGATCAGCACACCACTAGGCCATAAGCACATGACTATATATAGCATCCAATCAATGGATTACTATAAAATTCCATAGGGTGAAGTAGGGTAATGTAATGAGCAACAGCATCATTAGCGCATAGCAGACAGAATCAGAAGTTTCATTCTTGGTCAGAATTCATGTACAGCAGTTAGTTTCTCACTGCGTTCAAATATAAACAAAGAAAATTATATTTTCAAGGAAAATTCAGCTTGGTTAAATATCAGACTTATCCGCTTAGCTGATGTTTGTTTACAAAGATGTGAAACACCCAACGGGATATTCTATACTGATACTGTTAACTGTATTGTATACCACCGGTACTGCGGTAGATGCAGGACAAGCGATTAGAATACGGAGATCAGCGGTCTGATAATAGTAGCCACAACCTAGACATGGGAAACTTTTAGCATCGGAATTTTCGATCAAGATTTCCTATACGATGTATTTGTGCGCTATAATGTTGATGACACAGATTCTTGGTCAAGAAATCTGATATCAACTGGACTATGTGAATGTAACAATTGGTTCATGTAAACCGAGGCTACAAGTAACACGAACACTGATTGGATGACGCATGCTGAGCGGCCAATCAAAAGCGAGGTTGTACATCGTTGATGGATTGATCTTAATGCTAGTAGACTGTGACTGTTCCAAGGCGAATGCGTTTATGAGCGCTTTATATAGGATTTCTCGCATCTACATACTGCAGTAATTAGTGATGCCAAAAAAAGCCAAATCTCATTCATTATCCGCAGACCTAGTTAGGCGCTTTTGCTTATGGAGTGAAATAGGTCATTGCGTGTATAGACTGGTGTACGTTGAGCTCGAATACAAGTGTGATTTATGTTCCTAGCGAGAATGAGGCTACATATTGAGCGTGAAAATGTATACGCTGACTGTTTGTTTACCGACTTTGTTGTTAGATGCAGAGTAATATGCAATTTGGGGCAGCCGAAACAGTACCACAAGAGGGCAGCGCCCATTAACTTTTCTTGCCCGTTTCCTATATCAGCAATATCACACGCTTATCAAGGATTTCTAACCGAGTATGGATGGCGGATGGTTAATGCGTATTGGGTCCCTCGGCCTCGGATTCAACGGAATGACTATTGCAAGACGACAATTACGTTCTGGATGTTGTGATCTTTATGAGCGTACTTAGAAGAAAAATGGTGACACAATGAATGCTGTTTGGCCTTTGGTGGATGTTCAGCTCTGGGATTGGAGCCAATTTTAACAACCGAGCTCATACAAAAATGGCTGGCCAGGTATGAATCGCACGACATGTGCTAGCTTTGCTCATTGCAAACATTAAAATCATGGAAAAATGCATGCCTAACTTGCCTGTCTTTTTCCCAACCGGATGTACATGGTTTATCTTGAAAATAGTTACATATTGGATCTCCACATATTGTAAATAAATATGTGGACCCAGTTGCTTGAAATAATGATAAACAATCTGCTTGCATTATATTTATATATATATATATATATATATATATATATATATATATATATATATATATATATATATATAGTCCAATAATGAGTATTTACCTTCTATATGTCATAATACACATACACAGTCAACTTGAAAACCCATAGGTTGAATTAAGCTGTCACTACATTCTCATTCTTCTAATTTTTACCACTGTCCCTAGATAGATGCATTAGGGCAATTATAGAGGGTCTGGTTTTCTTTCTTGTCAAATTTTCAATAACAAGGTTTCTACAGGATGGATATTCTCGTGAGGTTCCTAAGACATATTCCCAATTTGCAATCAAAAGCTAAGATGCAACATTGCTTCTAAATTGATACTTTTGACTTATTTGCATAATCCGTTTCTTGCATTGTTATCATGAAGACCATGCATGATTGGGAAATAATCAGGTATTTTATTTTACTATGATTTGGTAGTATCAAGGCGGATTAGGTCGGCTTGGCCTTGTGTAGGCATGCTATATAGTCATCAATGTTACTCAAGAACAGTGGGACTGGCATGCACTTAGCGTAAGAATGAACAAGACAAAGCCAATATCTAACAGTAGTTGTCAACAATTTAAAGGAGAAGGAATGGACACACATGATGAGTAATTTGGCTGTCAATTGGTGATATTCAAAATGGCATATTTCTGAAAATTTTTAATTGGTCCGAAATCTTGGTATTTAAAAGGGAATCAATGGATATAGACAATTTAATCTAGGAATATCCACCTACATTTTTTGTAGCTAGGAACATATTTTCGTTTAGCTGCTGAATTTTGGTTATCTAATAGCGCAATGAGCAATAAAAATTTGACATTTTTATTGACACTTGGTATATATGCAGCCTAGATGATCTTGATGCAAGTTTATGTGATAGAAGTAAAATGTGATCAGCAATTCTGATAAACATATGGCAATATTGAAGACGCTCCCTATGACAGCAAGCCCAGATGGCAGAAATGGGCCCCTGCGATAATTTGTCACAATAACTTGTCAAATACAGGTGTTCCAGGCTTACTGTCATGACCAGGTTTGTATTCATATGCTTCCATTTATACTTGCATGCATTAAATATGGAGGCCTAATCGGAGCAGTAGTCTAGAAATTCTTGGGCCAAAGAATCGGAATAGTAGTTTGTTATATAAATCTAGATGGACACATATACCTGTCGCCATATCACCTGCACATGTTAGGGCCAAGGGGATGGCACAAATTATGTGATGGACAGCACACTACTTGAATGTAAGTCTCGGAATCCTATCTCTGAGTTTTACTGAGCAGTATACCACATAATTCTTACCTGTTGAGTAATCACTGTAAAGTTTGATACACCTATAGGCGTGGCGCGATGCGCCTGTCTCTATAGCGCTGACAGTCGATGTTTTAAGAGTGCTACAACTCTAAAATGTCTATCACGCTGCTATGCACAATTGCCTAATGCACATAGGTAGTGACAAATAAAATCGATCTGCCAGCCGGAGCTTTTCAGTTTTAGGGCCTGGGGCAGTAAGGCCTGTTATGAAGACCACCTGCATTAAGGGACCACCGGCTAGCTAAATCTGATTATGCAGTAAAGTTAGCCTCTATTAGGAGACCTGCCCACAAGTCACTAGAGGCCATTCTAATGTTGTCTCTGTAGCCAGACACGTCATCCATAGAGTCAACTGTGTCGGAATAACATTTCTGAATTCAATAGAGTATGTATAATACAGACAAAGCTTGGCCAGTGGCTCAATGCAGGTGGTCTTCAATCATAGTTCAATAGTTACAGGCACCATCAATTCATACTTCAATAGTACTACAGAGGTGCCATAGTAAGTGGTGTCTGATGTGTTTGTGTACATGCAGACTTTCATCCATGTCATTTAATTCTCTCTGTTTTTTTCTTTTTCAAAAATTCTGCAATGGTGGAGTGGTGCATGCCAGTGCATCATTGTCAACATGCTTGGCATGGGTATCGCGCAGTGGTGCCGTGGCTGATCAGTCTTCCGATTGACAGCAGTACTCCATGCGTAGCCGATTCTTAGCCCAGTTCCATGACTGTTGGTTCCGTTTGGAATGAGACTCTTACACTGGATATATAGATATATAATATACATTTAGCAAAAAGGTACAGGAAGCAGTGCGTCTAGGTTAAAGTATCCTGCTAAGCATCGGTGATGGTATTCAGTATGTGACTATATTTTTTTTTTAAACCCACCCACACCCCCGCCACTCCCAGGGCTTGGATTTATCACCACCTACCAAGCACGGGATCGATTAATGCTCCTAGAAGCCTGGGCTTTGAAATCTGAGAAATGGATTTTGAGCAATGTTAGTTTTAATAGAAATGTAAGATGTCACAGAATCCGTCTCTGGGTATTGATTGACTGTAAATTAGTTAAGTGCTGTTTATAGCAGCCAGGAATGTAATCAGACTCGGCGATCTGCGGGTTCATTTGGGCATGCCTTCTATAGTTACAGATACTGGGTGATCTGAAGACCCCTCCCCACGCAACCTCAGGGTTGGGGCCCCAGGTTTAAGTATTTCTTGCACACTACAATGATACGGGTAACTTGCATACCAAACTTTCTTGAGGTCCAATGGTTTGGAAGAATTGCATTAAGATCAATTCCTGCACACACACACAGACAACACACATGGATAGCACACACAATCAGACCTAGCCGGGATGGTGTACTCACCACTTTCCTGCAGAATCAAAAAAGCATCCGCTTTTGTTTCTGCGAGAATTCTTAATACTTACCAGATGTACTATTATGATGTCTATTATCTAGTCTAGCTCAAAATAAACAATTAAAACTCCGCACTCTCCTGGTCCTGCCCACACTGTGTCCGGGAATTACCATAGCCGCAGGTACGGAGTCAATTCGCAATCAGAGTGAGATTCGTCTTATATTTGTCTTGACAAACAGCGAAAGCAGCTCAGCCTCACCTCAGCAGGGCGGCTGAGGTGGGGCCATAGTACATCTGGTAAGTATTAAGAATTCTCGTAGAAACAAAAGCGGATACTTTTTTTATTCTACTTCGAATAATACTTACCAGATGTACTATTATGATAAACTCCGGATTTCGACAGCCAAGAAATACCGGTGGGAGGAAGTGAGGCTCGAACCAGCACTCATCTACCATCCAACAGAGAACGTTGTGAAGAGACTAGAACCCTGGCATACGCTTGGGTTCTGCCATCTGACTCATAGAGTGCTACACTTCCATGATCTAGACCACACTCCTCACCCCCCCCCTTATTTGTCCGCACAAATTCCAGAGGGCTGTCAAAACGGGGAGCAACACCCACCAGACCCGTGTCAGCCCCAAGTCTCAGCTAGGGCAGTCCAGTAGAGTGCAAAGAAGCTACCACAACTTCTAAATTTTGAAACAAAATATCAGTATATCGATTAGATTTTCAAATTGGAATGAGTAACGTCTGCAAAAGAATAAGATGTTCTTGTCCAGACTATTTACTTAGATAATCTGGTATTTCGACTATAAGTAGACTTAAAATTAGTCACTTAATTAATGTAAACACTCACCATTTTGAGTGCTTGGTCTTTCTAGTTCATCACAGGAGCTCGGCCCAATCCAGTCGTTCTCAGGTCATGTGCATGCCCATTGTTCAGTGCAAGTGGAAGAACTTGCGATGTGTGCGAAATAGTGGTCGGATGTGGCTTAGTTCAGATTCGATAAATTGGCGACGGCTACCGGATTAAGTGCGCTGGAGATGTAGCGAAGGTAGAAATCAGTGAATGACAACTCGGCATGCCATTTGGCTACAGACATCACCTCCTCTAATGAGACACCCTTATAAAGGGCCGATGCTGATGCTAGTGCTCGGACCTGATGAGCATTCGCACGATCAATCTGCTTTCCTGTAGCTATTTTGTGCGACATCTGAATAGCATCGACTATCCAACGAGAAATAGTATCTTTCAAGGCGTGCAAATGAGGAGCTTTGAGACATAACCACAGAGAGTTCGGGTCATCTTTCCACTCGTCAGTACGTTTATTATACATTTTCAGACATCTGACAGGACACCAAGCAGAAGAGTTTGGGTTATGTCTAATTAAACTTGGCAAATTGATCGGCTGTCCTGGTTATTTAAGTGACTGATTCTTTGCCAGGAAACAGAAGTGGAAGTAGTCTTAAACCTTCACCCGTGACGACAAAACGGTCTTGTTCAGCAGAAAGCGCATGAATTTCGCTTCTCCTTCTCGCCGACGCTGCTGCAACCAAGAAAACTGATTTAATAGTTAACAGTTTAATATCTATAGATCTAATCGGTTCAAAGGGAGCATGCCCTAAAACATGTAGAACAAGAGTAGATTCCATGCTGGGATAGGAATTGGCTGTCTAGGTAGCAGATTGCTCATTCCTTTAATAACTTCATTTAAAGTGTCATTCTCCACTCCTTCAATGGTCAGACTGGTAATGACTGAAGCTAATGCAGACTTATATGCTGCTAGGGTTGAAGGTACAAGTTTGTCAACTTCGTATAAATGACAGATAAAATCTGCTACGTGTTGAACAGATGCAGAAAAGGGATCGATATCTCTTCCCTTACACCACTTTGCAAATTTGTTGATTCTATAATTATATGTTTTAGTGGTTGACCCTCTTCTGGCTGAAGCAACAAACTTCGCTGCTTGCTCAGAAAAGCCACCCTTAATTGCACGCTGCTTGATAACATCCATGCAGTCAATTTGAACATTTCTGGTCTGTCGTGGAAATACAGACCCCTGTTCTGAGAGATTAGATCTCTTCTGTCTGGAAGAGGGATTGGATTGCAGACCAGAAGGTCCAGCAGATCTGTAAACCATGATCGGCCTGGCCAATAAGGGGCGATCAGTAGTACTTGGCAAATACCCTCTCTTATCTTTGCCAGAACTTTTGGGATGAGAATCGTTGGAGGATACGCATACGTGTACATTCCCTTCCAACTTATCGCCAGTGTGTCTACTGCTAGAGCTAGCGGGTCCAGGATCGGTGACACGTATTTGACCATCTTTGTGTTCTGTTTCATCGCAAACAGGTCCACATTTGGCTTGCCCCAATGACTGAATAGAAACCCCCCTACTGATTGGTTGAGCTGCCATTCTGTCGGACAACAAACCATCCTTCGACTGAGAGCATCTGCTAAGATGTTCAGTCTTCCTGGAATGTGTGCTGCCTGCAGAATAACATTCCTCTCTTGGCACCACAGCAGAAGGTTCCAAATCATCATACACAACTCCAGTGATCTCATCCCGCCTTGGCGGTTCAAATAAGACACCACTGTTGAGTTGTCTGTCCTTACTAGGACAATCTTGTCTCGGATTAAGCTCTCAAATTTTCGAGGTGCTAATGTCACTGCTAATAATTCGAGAACATTGATGTTTCTGCGCATTGGTCCGATCCCATTCCCCTGACACTGACTGATCGTCCAATACCGCTCGCCAACCTGTCGATGATGCATCTGTGAAGATAGACATCTGTGGTTGAGGAGGTTGTAGAGGAACACCTCGCAGGAGATTCTGTTCTGATAACCACCACTGAAGGTGGAACATCAATGGTTCTTTCACTGGTATCCTCAGAGATAACGGATCCGTTCTCGGAGACCAGAATGACATTAGATATATCCGAATCGGCCTGCTGCGCCAGAGTGCCGCATAAGGAACCACTTTCTCCAGAGACACTAGTAAACCAAGTATCCTGAGAAATTGGCGCGCCGTCAGAAAGGCTACTAGAGAAACTGACTCCAGTACTGCAATCAAACTCTTCACTCTGCTCTCCGCCGGAAAAGCTACGCCGTCCCTGAGATTGAAAAATATTCCCAGATAAACAAACTCCTGAGATGGAGTCAATTCTGATTTCTCTAGATTCACAATCCATCCTAGATCCTTTAGTAAGGCTAGGACTACCTGAAGATTGTTGCGCAGAGTGACTGGATTCCCCGCCATCAGCAGCCAGTCGTCTATGTAAGTATGAACAGCTATGTTTCTCCTGCGAAGGTAAGAAGTCATGGCGAGAACCACTTTGGTGAAGACCCTCGGTGCTGTGGTCATGCCGAATGGAAGCGCATTGAATTTGAGACACTAGTAAACCCAGTATCCTGAGAAATTGGCGCGCCGTCAGAAAAGCTCCTAGAGAAACTGACTCCAGTACTGCAATCAAACTCTTGACTCTGCTCTCCGCCGGAAAAGCTACGCCGTCTCTGAGGTTGAAAAAGATTCCCAGATAAACAAACTCCTGGGATGGAGTCAGTTCTGATTTCTCTAGATTCACAATCCATCCTAGATCCATTAGTAAGGCTAGGACTACCTGAAGATTGTTGCGCAGAGTGACTGGATTCCCCGCCTTCAGCAGCCAGTTGTCTATGTAAGCATGAACAGCTATGTTTCTCCTGCGAAGATAAGAAGTCATGGCGAGACCCACTTTGGTGAAGCCCCTCGGTGCTGGCGTCAGGCCGAATGGAAGCGCATTGAATTCTCAAACATTGTCTTGGAATGCAAAGCGAAGGTATTTCTGAAAAGGAACTGACATTGGAATATGAAAATATGCATCCTTCAGATCTAGCGACACTGCCCACATGCCTTTTCTCAGCCCTGCTACAGTCTCCATCTGAAACTTTGGAGAAAGAATAAATTTGTTCAACGGTTTGAGATTGAGAATTGGTCCCCAACCTCTGGTACGTTACGGAACGAGGAAAATCATCGAATAGAAGCCTAGGGAGGACTGATTGCGGACTAGATGAATCGCATTCCTCCGCTGAAGAGCTTCGATTTCTGAGCAAATGGCATCTAGACGATCGGATTCCCTTGGAACGGGGAGTCCACACTGGAGTCGATGTTAACGGAACTAACGATTGACGGATGAGCCAGTCTGGGTCGTAGCCGTTTCTTAACCACTTACAGACTAAACAATCTTGCACGGCCCGTTCCCATTTGCTTGAGAACAGTTGAAGTCTGCCTCCGACGGTAGGAATCTGCACACAGCTGGCGGTCGATATTGCACGATAAGACGCTAAATCCCATGGGTGAAGATTCTCGACTCCCTTCATTCCTGACGTCATCGGAACTGATTCCACCGGAAACCCGTCAGAACCGACCTCCACGGCCGCCCCGCGGTTTCTTGGAATATGACGGCCCGGTTCCGCCGCGACGACTATCTTTATGATAACCGCCGCCACCCTTCCTGTCCTCCTCATACGGCCTCTTATTAGTGGACTTGTATGAGGACGAACGGCCAGGTCCCTGCGATCTGGATGCTCGATGGGCATCACGGTCAGAAGGACAGAAGGGCGATCTCTGGCGCTGCCTCTGTTGCTCATGCCAATGCTGTTTGTAGGACAGCTGCGGCTGTGTCCTCTTAGTCGACTTCCACGACTTGCCGACTACTTCCTGCTTAGCGACCATTGACGCGACCTTGGATAAGGCTTGCCGTGCTGAGCTGCCGAACAAGCCTGGACCAATGAAAGGCGCAGAAGATAACGCAGCCCTCATCTCAGGTCCTGGTTCTACACAATCGAGAACCATTCTCCTTCGCTCTGCCAATGATCTGGTGATCACCCTGGCCTGGCTATCCTGGGACAAGCGCATGGTCTCCTGGACAACTCCGGGAGCAGCCTCTGGCATTCTCCACCTTCCACCACGCAGGTCAGCATACCCTGCAGGACGGTACATCCGTGCGAGAGCGCAGCCATGGCTGCCCTCACCACATCCTCCATGAGCGTTAACTCATTAAAAGGATCCTTCGATTTGCCCCTTCGATTTGCCAGCCAACAGCCTATTCAACACCTCTCGCTCCCCGACGGAAGGCCGTGGAACCCGGGCATACTGATGGTAGGCCTGCTCCGGAAAACGGACCCTACTCCTTATCCCCCTTCGGGGCCTAGGGCAATGCAGTCTGCTGAACAAGACGATACGCCGCAACCTCCAACATGTCGGAAGTCTGTGTGTCCATAGGGAGTGTCGGCATGCCGAAGAGCCACTTGACAGAGCGCTAGCCGCTCGCTCTGACATCCGTTCCATCGCCGGATCGTGCTGAGATCCCTGATCCGATGCCAACCTGAGATGGCCTGCACCCATTCAGCTTCGGTGCAAAAAGAGGACTCGTCAATGGACTACCGTTCTCATCTTCCTTCTCACCCTTGGATGAGTAGGCCACCGACGATCCATGCTGAGAACTATGGCCCGCACTTCTTCCAACATGAAGCGCGTCCATAGCCCGACTACTAGCGGCACCAGTGTCCAACGAATCGCCGGACACGGATTTACCGCAGTCCATCGGCTCCAGCACGGGAGCCGGGACTACAGCCACTTTCCCCACGGTAGATGACGGAACTCCGAGAGGAGCCGCACCTAACGCCGCTAGGAACCGCAAAACACGGCTCCAACGACAACGCAGGTTGAGCGAAATCCGGTTGAAAAATGCCCGACGGAACATCGACATCACCACCCACTTGGCAAACCCGTACAAATCCCGAGGGAGATCCCTGGGATGTACCTGGTTAAGCCGTTAACAAAATATCCGGCATGCCGGAATCTTCCATTAGCAGAAGATCTTCCTCCTCCGGCGTCGGCTCTTGAGCGAAGGTCAGAGAAAGGACAGGTGCTTGTCCCTCCGCAGAACTAGCCAGACCACCGAAAGGTTGCCCTGCACCAGCCTGCATTGTCGGGATCATGGACTGCAAGGACTCCAACATTGCCTTAAACTGGGCCGCCCATACGCCCAATGCTGAATCCATTCGCTTGTTCAGACGATCTTCCAGTCCCCTCACTGACACCTGATCCAGCTTGGCCGCCTTGTCCCTCGCGATTCTCTCCAAGCGCGCACGTCGATCACGATCGAACTCTGCCACCAACTCCGACGACCACTTGGCGCACACGTCACAAGGACTTCCCACTTTGCACTTCGCGCAAGCGACACAGTCATGACCATTGAACTTGAGCTTCATGAACCTGTTGGACTTCTGACACAGCGTCCTGGTTCTTGGTCTTCTGTGAACAGAGAGAAGAATTAAAACGCTGCACATGACATATGATGACGAGCAATACGCACAATTGACTTGATTGTAAGGTAAAATTACTTAGAAACATTAACTTTCTCTTAAATTAATGATAATCAAGCCTTTAGGCAGGAAATATTTGAAACTTTTTTGAGTGAAAATTAATAAACACAACTTGGAAATTAACTAACGTTAATAACGCCAAGAAATAAATGCTGATCGCTACAAACACCCTCGACAATGAAGCGAGAGCTAAAGATCGGCGTAAAACAGAGTGCATAGACACGCCAAGGCAAAACGAAACATTAATCATGGGCGCCGCCATCTTGGCTAAGGGCGCATCCATCTTGGAAGGAACCGAGTCACAAGAGAAATTAACCGAGTACCCGGATAAGATTAAATAGTTAGCGAGGACTGGAGCGACTCCAACAATGGCTACCATTTTAGAATAATGTGCCAATTTAAGAAATTTTCAATCAGTCATTACGGCACGAATGTATACATTTTAGATTGATACAACCTGCCCCTGTGATGACTTTCCTTTTCCCTCCATGATGCCAGCAACGAATAGACGAGAACACGCATAAATTTGAAAATTGGAGCAAATTTTAGACACTAGAAAACATGCAACTTTTCATGTCTGCAAAATAAGCGAATCTGACTGTGATTCGGAATTGACACGGTACCTGCGGCTAATTCCGGTAATTCCCGGACACAGTATGGGCAGGACCAGGAGAGTGCAGTGTTTTAATTGTTTATTTTGAGCTAGACTAGATAATAGGCATTATCATAATAGTACATCTGGTAAGTATTATTCGAAGTAGAAATCTCAATCATTCATGGTCACCAAGGTGACCGAAATACAAACACGTTAGGCTGTTATCCTCTTGGCTGTTATCCTCCAAAAGTGTAAGATAAAATACATATTATATCAATATACAACAATAGTATTATATAACTTACTTATTGTTCCAAGACTAATTAATCTACTGCTGCTCGGAAGCATCCACTGTCAGGATGCTTTGAAAGCTGCAAGTTGCTAAGGTAACCCAACATAAGGGCAGATGCTGCTGCCTTATGTTATTTGGCCAAAAAATAGTTTTTGAAACTTGTATTATGCCTCCAGTTATGTGTGCATGTGTTAACTACATTAATTTTAAACCAGTTAAATATTTTGAGGCAAATTTGACTGGAAGCTGTTGCTGCCTAAGCCGGCACAGCTTCCGGACAAATTAGCTTTAACCCTTTAATGGTGCTACCGGCAAAAAGCCAGCCTTTGTTATGGTCTTGTGGAATGTCCATTTACAGGTCAAGAGAAGAGAATCTTTGAAAATTTACCACTAGAATCACTGGCTCGATAATTTAAAATATTGTATTCTTTTGTCCGGTTGATTAATAACTACATCTTGACTACTGTTCGGTTCTTAAGCATGACGCTTGATTACTTAGTTGTGTAATCCAGAAAGTCTGAATGGTCTGGGCTTGTTTTGTGGGCCCCTTTTATACCCTTTTTGGCGGCCTGGTGTTGGCAGCCTTTACTGGGCAGCTTGGTGGGTGTGCGCATGGGGGGGCATTGTGGGGGACTGGCTGGGTGGTCTGGTGGCCTGGAGGCTTGGCGACGTTTTGGCGGCTTTTTGTTCTTTATTAGTGGGGGTGGTTTGGAGGCTGTTGTTGGTAGCGCTTTGGGGTAGGGGACATGTGGTGGTTGGCTGGGGTGTTCTTGTGGCAGGTGGGTATAAGACCATTTCAGCAGTTTAGGGGTTAATGTCCTCAGTTTGATTATGAGGGCATGATTCAGACTTTATAGCGTTTCGTTCATAAAACTTTGAACTCATCAGAGGCAATAGTGCTTTTTGTGGCATATTTCATATGGGGTTCGTGTCCCATATGGTGTGTGCGTGAGTGTCGTGGGTGTTTGGGAGTGGTGCTTGCGCATACGTGAAGGCATGGCGGGTGGCGCATGGCGTGAAATATCAAGAATGACAGTAATTCTAAAGTTGTATACTGTATAATCTTTTTAAATAATTGTGATAAGGCTCATAGTGCCCAGATGTAGACGATATGCATGATTGTAACTTATTATTTGTAGCAAACTAAACAATAAACAATGAAGATCTGGAGAGTTTATCCTCTTGTTTGTTAACAAAGTCCCTTCATTTGGTGGTTTGGGACAAGTTGTGTCCTCGGTGGTTTGGTCTGTAAAGGTCTTCGTCCAGATCGGAAATTAATTGTAAAGTTCCTGAATATCGTGACCGAATGGCACATGGATACTGTGTAAGTACATGTGCGCCACTGCCTGCTTGCATAAGTTCATTTCTATACCTTTAGTTATGCACTTTTTTAGCACTAAATAACAGTCGTGACAGGTGGTGTTATATTGGTCACATGCACGGTTATTTGTCCCGTTAGATTTGACAATATAGGTTAACGTCCTATGCAGGGCAGCATCTAGCCCCTGGATTCTCCTTTCCCTCTTCTTCTCGTGGTGAACGTCAACATCCTTCTTCACCGGGTCTTCTATGTTGACGCAGAATATACGGCTCCGTGATGATGGTATAGGGACAGCCGGTGGTGAGGGCAAGATCAGGGACCCTGAGCTATAGGTGCTTGACGGGGTCATGCTTTCCTTTGAGTAAGGTCCTATGTGGGCTTCTCAGTCTGTGTACCAGATGGGCCTACCGCGTCTAAAAGAGCATCCAGCGGGTCATCCAATGGCAACACGGCATATTTCAGGGCTCACTATTGACTCAATCGACATCGAGCTACTGAGGGAGCCATCCACAACCGTTGTCACCAAAATAGTGGCACTGCCAGACGCCGCCAATGCCGCCGGCTCTAGCCCAGTGGACCCACTGCTCCAGGTCACTGTACGAGACAGAAAACGTAGAAGGGTAGAGGAGCCCAGGGAAGCCCCCTCCCCATACAAGCCACCAAGCACTGCCCAGAAATACCCCTGGCTACACTAAACCAGGGATCCTGAGCGAGCACATAAACGCATACCAACTTTGGCTCAATTCTTGTAAAGAGTCCAGGCTCGAGCACCAGCATGAGAAACTCCAAGTGGCGATAAATAAAAAATCTATCCCGCCCATGCTGGTGGCTTCAGTTCCCCTGAAACCGAGCGACACCAATTCAGTCTTCATGGCCGAGTGGAACAATCTCCACTCAGAATTTAGTTATAAATTGACTAAACTCTTAGCAACTCGACTGCCAACAGGTTGGCAGTAGCTTACCATGAGACTAAAGGCTACAAAACGGCCTTCACGAACGCAACCAGTGCTGCTGTCACACTAGAAGCACAGAACGCCATAGCCACCACCAAGGCAAGACATTAAGAACGCCAACGTTCCAGCAGCCCTAGAACTCGCAGACCAAGGCCACACCCTCGCATCCAGAGGGCCCAGGTCCCCTCCTTAGCAAGGAGCAACACCGCCTCTAATTACAGGAGAGCCCTACAGGCGAGCACAACAGCAGCGCCAACAGAGCAGACAGCAGATGCTGCCACGCCTTGCAGACCAATTCAGGCCGCCATGCCCACTTATGGGGGTCAGCAGCACGGATGCAATTTGGTGTCACAGGCACTCTCGCCATGAGAAACCTGTTGAACCTGCTCAAACTTGTCCTTGAATGCAACAACTTTGAATTTGATGGCGAACAATACCTACAAATAGGTGGTACCGCCATGGGCAGCAAAGCCGCTTGTACATATGCATGCATCTTTAAGGCCGACCTAGAAGAAAAACTCCTCTCCAATGGCCCCCTACCAGCCAGCGCTCTAAGTACGGTACGCTACATACATGACATTTTTATGATCTGGGAACAGGGCCCAAACACCCTCACTGAATTTGTCACGCATATGAATTCAGGCCAACCAAGCATAAAATTCACAATGGAAAGTGCCCGAGAACAGGTTTCTTTTCTGGACACTATGGTACAGAACAGAGATGGGGAACAGATTAAGTTCAATCTCTTCACGAAGCCCACAGATACACATGGATATCTGCACTACACCTCCACACATCCGTCAACATGTAAAGATGCCAGCCCCTACGGACAATTCCTTAGACTCAGGAGGATACGTACGGACACCACGGACTATGACAAGCATAGCCTGGCTCTGGAACACCATTTCCTGGCCAGAAGGTATCCCTCCCCCCTCCTGACTACTAAATTAAAGGCCAGAGCTAAGGATCGGACATCCCTCCTCAAACCCACAATGCTAACACCCAACAGCCCCCACACAACACCTAACAAACCAATCAGGCCCATCTTCGTCTGCGAATTCAACCGCATAGGCACGCTTCTCAAAAAAGTAATTAACAAATACTGGCCCATCCTCCAAGCCAGCCAGAGATGCAGGGATGCATTTCCAGAGAAACCACTATTCGGCTATTGGAGGAACAAAACTATTAAGGATCACCTAGTCCGGGCCAGACTCCCAGATCCCACCGATCTTGTACACCCACACCGCAACATCTTCCTAGAATGCACCACCAAAAACTGCACCATCTGCAACAATATCGAGAAAATGAGGTTCTTCAAAAGCCACCATACTGGATTAACGTATAGATGCAAAATCATAGGCAATTGCCAGACAAGCAACATAATTTATTTGCTAAACTGCAAACTTTGCCACAAATATTATGTTGGAGACGTTGAAACCATTCAAAATAAGGATTTAAGAACATCTTAGGTCCATAACTAATCTCCACAAAAAAGACAGTTATGACACCCCAGTCTCACGACACGTCAACAAAAACAACCACACAAGAGCCCACATGAGCTACCATATCATTCAGGTACTCTCCTCCAACCCAGTAGACCCAGAGTCAACACCATGGAGGAGATCCAAAGAATTCCATTGGATTCACCAACTCAACACCATAGGAATTAACTTAGCAGGGTGAGGACACACCTTTTCATGTGGGTCTAACCCAACACCCACATACATTGTTATTATCGTATTCTTTTGTCCTGTAAATGGACATTCAATAGGCATATATATACACTTTCTTAACCAAATTTGACCATTAACGGGTTAAAATCGCCAAGAGAATATTGTATCTTATCTGTAGTGTTCAGGTGAAATAGTGACCGATTGAAAACACTTGCTAAAATAGCTAAGATTTGGCTACGAAGTTGGCTAATCTGTTGACTAATAATTTGCTAAAACCAGATCTGTTCCTGATTATTTTACCTTGCAGGTCATCATTGGGAAGTCAGCCTTGTTCATGGATGTGTCAGTGAGTTCCGCGAGTAAATCCTGGGCACGTGGACCGACGACATTGATGCCAGAATACATCGAGGTCACATCACGAATCTGAACAGAGCTATTCGCTGGTAAATTACGATGGAGCCATGACAGACTTCTTGTTTGTTGGACAGTTGGACTGATCATGAAGTAGCTAAAATATAAAATATGCACAATAAAGATCTGTCCATTTTTTAGCATGTTGGAATCGATTGGAAACGTTAAAGGAAGCGAAAAAGGAAATAACAAATGATGCTTATTGGTAATTTCATACAATATTAAACAAGCATTCTGTAGCTTTGCAATACATGTCCATTACCTGATGATCTTCAGAGATTGACAGTCAAAAACTCCATTAAAAATTGATAGAAGCAGCTGAAACTTGAACTTGATCTGTAACTTCTCATAACAAAGCAATTTACCAAGTTTCAGTTATATATAGTGAAGAGAACAAAAGTCTTGAAAGCTGATTTGTATTTCATAAGTTGAAAGGGGACATGACGCCATCAAAAATTGGCGCAAATGCCTGAAACTCGAACTTGCTGTGTAATTTCTCACTTAACAAAGCAACGTACCAATTTGTAGAAAAGCTAATATTTTTTGTATTTCATGAGTCAAAAGGGGGCATAACTCAATGGAAAATTGACGAAAATGTCCGAAACTCGATTTTTGCTCTGTAACTCCTTATACTAAAGCCGCATACCAATTCTCACTTGAATACCTTGGAGTGCGAAAAAAAATGCTGAAAGCTGATATTTTTTCGTATTTCAAGTTGAAATGGGGCATAAACCCGTCAAAAATTGACGCATACGCTTGAAACTTGAACTTGGTCTGTAACTTCTCATAACAAAGCAATGTACCAATTCTCAGCAGAATATTTCATAAGTTGAAAGGGAGGAAACTCCCAGAAAAATGGACGAAAATGTCTGAAACTCGAACTTGCTCTGTAATTCCTTATATGAAAGCGATGTATCGATTTTCCCTTAAATATCTTGGAGTGCAAAAGTGTGGAAAGCTGATATTTTTCGTATTTCTTAATATAACACATGAATTCTGCGGAATTAAATGTCTCGCCTGTCCCCTGTTTGTCACAGTTACTTTTACCTTTAACCTTCTGCCCTCAATGTTATTATGCTGCATCCTATCATTATAGGTAACCAGGTATCCAAGTTTAGTTGAAATAGGCTTAACCAATCCTGAAATATAAGCTGAAAGGTTTTGCTAAACGCAAAAACTTAATGTTGAAAAAGCAGAGTTCTGTATCACGGTCACAGTGACCTTGACTTTTGACCTTGTGCCCCCGACATCATCATGCTGCTTCCTAACATTATAGGTAACCATGTATCCAAGTTCAGTTGCAACAGGCTTAACCAATCCTGAAATATAAGCTGAGAAGTTTTGCTAAACGCAAAACCGTAATGTTGAAATAACAGAGTTCTGTATCACGGTCACAGTGACCTTGACTTTTGACCTTGTGACAACAACATCATTATGTTGCTTCCTATCATTATAGGTAACCATGTATCCAAGTTTAGTTGCAACAGGCTTAACCAATCCTGAAATATAAGCTGAAGTTTTGCTAAACGCAAAAACATTTTGAAATAACAGTTTCGTATCAAGGTCACAGTGACCTTTGACCTTGTGTCCCTAACATCATCATGCTGCTTCCTATCATTATAGGTAACCATGTATCCAAGTTTGGTTTCAATTGGATCAGGCATTGCTGAGATATAAGGCAATAACGTTTGTTTAATGCAAAAACTTAACGTAAAATATTAACAAAGATTATACTGTGACCTTTGAACCCCAGAACCTTGACCGCATGATGTCTGCATCTGCATGCTGCTTCCTTTTGATGTATATCACCATGTACCAAAGTTTGGTTCCAATTGGATCAGGCATTGCTGAGATATAAGGCAATAACTTTTGTTTAACGTCAAAACTTAACGTAAAATATTAACAAAGATTATACTGTAACCTTTGACCCCTGTAACCTTGACCTCATGGCCTTTTTATCGGCGGGCTGCTTCCTTTTGATATATATTACCATGCACTCAAGTTTGGTTCCAATTGGATCAGGCATTGTTGAGAGATAAGACAATAACTTTTGTTTAACACAAAAACTTAACGTAAAATATTAACAAAGATTATACTGTGACCTTTGACTCCATAACTTTGACGTCATGACCACTTTATCGGTGGGCTGCTTCCATTCAATGTATATCAACATGTACCCAAGTTGGTTCCAATTGGATCAGGCATTGCTGAGATATAAGGCAATAACTTTTGTTATGTGCAAAAACCTAACGTAAAATATTAACAAAGATTCTACCATGACCTTTGACCCCATAACCTTGACCGCATGATGCCTGCATCAGTGTGCTGCTTCCTTTCGATGTATCTCTCCATGTATCCAAGTTTGGTTCCAATTGGATCAGGCATTGCTGAGATATAAGACAATAACTTTCGTTTAACACAAAAACTTAACGTAAAATATTAACAAAGATTATACTGTGACCTTTGACCCCATAACCTTGACCGCATGATGTCTGCATCAGCATGCTGCTTCCTTTTGATGTATATCACCATGTACCCAAGTTTGGTTCCAATTGGATCAGGCATTGCTGAGATATAAGGCAATAACTTTTGTTTAACATAAAATATTAACAAAGATTATACTGTAACCTTTGACCCCTGTAACCTTGACCATATAGCCTTTTTATCGGCGGGCTGCTTCCTTTTGATATATATTACCATGCACCCAAGTTTGGTTCCAATTGGATCAGGCATTGCTGAGACATAAACTTAACTTAAAAGTTTACGCCGCCGCTGGAAAAGTGATACCTATGTCTCGATCCTGTTTCGCAGGCGAGACAAAAAGCAAACCTGAATCTGGTTTCGTAAGCGGTATGAATACTATTCTCTATAGGCGCCGATGTAGAGCGATTAACTTGCAACTGTTAGTTCACTATTGATCCTTTTGAAAACATTATATTTGAAAGTTACTGTTTCTGGTGGCAGCAACGAGTTTCGCTCAAAATGATTTCAAAATGCACTGCTGGTTTCCAAGGTCACATGTTGCCTACCGAATATTTTGAAATTTGTGTAACTGAATTTAGATCCTGTCTCTGGAAACAACAGCTTTCAGTCAAATTGTTTTTAGATCAGACAGTATTTTACCCGTATGAAGTAGTCGCTAATCAGTTAACGCAAATAACGCAAAATATAACTGAGCTCATATGACCAGCTGTAGCAGGTATTAGTTATTCTCTCGGCATACACCAGAGCGCACAGCACCACCTGCGTCATTAATTGGTTCCCGCCAGAGTGACATAAATGGTATTTTTTGCTTTTTTTCAAATTATTCCGATTTATTTCTGTTTTTACTGGTGGCTATAGGTTGATTATTATCTAAATCTATCATTCAAGAGCATTTGTTAGTTCCCTGGTACTTTCTCTTGCGAAAAATTGTCCAGGCTTTTCCTCGCTAGCCTGAATATCCCTGGATATCCATTCATGCTCTTGTGAGATCCACGCTAACGAGAGCGAGATGTCGTCTAAGTATCATAATATATCCATGTAGTCCCAAACAAAATCATTCAACTGAACAAAAATCTCACCCATAAATACATTACCAGATGCATTGGCTGATTAGGACATCCATGGATGCCCAGGTATATCCTTGCATGATTTGTATACCAAGAAGCCTGAATTTTAGAGGATTTTTGAAAAGGCAGGATAAGAGGGCATTAAAAAGTCCAGGCTTATCCTCTCCTATCACGTTTCAATTTACTTCCTGGCTTATCCTCGCTAAAAAACCTGGATATCCAGGATCTGTTCTAGACTTATCCTCACTTTTTGTCTAGGGACATCCAGGGATATAACTGGATGTTCAGGCTCCATTTTGCAGAGGAAGCACGCACAAAATGTGGTTGCGACTTAGGCAGCTTTGTCAGAAATGTCAAAGGTTTGATAGACTAACAGACAGACAAACAGGCATATACTAATTGTACATCACAACTAAAAACATGATTCCCCAAGACCCAAAGGTAACTATACAGGTAAGTCATTGAATATTTTGAAACAAATTAGTTTCAAAATATTCAGCAGAATGGTTATTAAGTTTGTAAATTCATTAAAGACATAGAATTTGTACACTTCGTGACAGACATTTCGATTTTGGGAAGATTAATGAAAAAATTAATTAACTAGGACTCTCATTTACCAGATGGTTCTCCATGGTAATAACACCGGTATCGTTACACTGTAAACCTGAGCGCATATCAAATCATTACAACACAACACCGATACAAAGCGACACTAGAGGTATCACCACCTCTCTTCCAAGTTCTCTCATGTCATGGTTGTGCCATTACACTCAGAACAATAAAGCCATTTGATATGACACAGTCATTCTCATTACCAACTGTCACACAATTCAAAATCATTGTCATTGCTGGAGTATGTTTTGCAATAGGAGAATGAACGATGATTAGGCAAATCTGTTGCTTTCATGTCACATCATTATCAATTTCAACAGCACAGAGCAGCGACAATATTTCTTCATTAAATGCTCTGCTTGTGTTTTTATAACATCTTTGAATTTATCCAAAGGATTAGCCATGTCCTTGACATTTCTCAAATGCCCTCACATCTTGGAAAAAACCTAACATTTGTCCATCTGTGTATCTGCATAACTTGTTAGGAGCTGGAACATGAATAGCTCATGGGAGAGTATTCATCTGCTCACTTTTATAATATTTATATCTAGTACTTACTAGAAGTCATCAAGCCTGACAATACTGCAGTCATTCTCATACCCGCCATCTACATTCTGCATCCCTGTATGTACAACTGTCCCTTTTGGCTGCTCTGCATCATTTGAACATAGGTATTGGAAATAATCGACAGACTCACGATTTCTAGACTGAAATACAAAAGGGAATCAATAATATAAGAAGCACAAATTTCATTTCAGTGGTAAATTTGCCCAAGTCATTTTCTCTGGCCCTGCAAATAGACATTCACGTGGCAAAATTTTCTGTATCAATCTTGACTGATAACGGATTAACCTCGACAGCACTACATGTACACAGTGGGGATCATAAAATAGCTATGATGAAGAAATACAGTTAACCCTTAGCACTATGATGTCAATATTTTAAGGGCTAAAGCTTTCAATCTAGAGACCCAATCTGTCACTCTGAAATTTAGAGCTCGTTTGATTGATGTAGTGTTATAACATTAGTGTTGACTAGCTATAGTGTCGGTGCCATTGTCATGGTATGATTATGACGTTCTTGAGGAAATGCGGTGTTATAATTCATCAAATTTCTTTAAAGGTCTTGTGACGCCTTGCGGTCGATAACGAGTTTCAATTAATTTTATGGTCTATTACACTATTTAAACACAATAGCGTCACTTTGGAGTGAGAAAAATGTTAGGCAGCCCAAATAACGAGATTAAATGACACCTCAATCTGAATCACATCACCACTCGCTGTGACGTCACACCAGGAACGGTGCTGTAAGCTGGGTCAATATTTCTGTCTGTAGTACAAAGGTAACATATTTTAAAACGTGCATTTAACAGGATAGACTTCACCTACCATAACATAAATTATGTCAGGTTGAAGCTAAGTCTTCAAGAAATAAAAAATCATGATTTTTAAAAATCTATTATGATATTTACTCATTTTTAATGGTTTCATGGATAGCTATATTCGCATAATAATAGGCCTATACCTACTGTAAACCATGGGCAATGCTGAGAATCGGCAATAGTACAATGCATGAGACAAATACTCTGTAGTCTAGTAGGCCTAATTGCGGATCCATTATCATTCTTGAAAGGACTGGGTGTACTATGTAATATCTGGGATGGATGGATGTGAGTGTGATGATCGAGGTTGGTGGGAGAGGTTGACGATGGCTACAATTGTACTATTATTCATATCTAAATGTATAGGCTACAGAGTGCTAATACAACTTTTTCTGAAGATTACGAATGTACAATAAGTGTGTCAGTGTGTCCTATGTGAAATTTACCGTGATTACTGATTAGAATGTAATTGTTTACCTATAAGCTTTTGGCAATGTGTTTGTATAATAATAATGTAGAAGCATATATGAGTCAACAAGTACGTTGGTGTGCGTGCGTGCGTGTGTGCATGCATGCATGCGTGCGTGGGGGGGGGGGCATTACGCCTGTGACAACCATATGAACTATATCGTTTCAAAGCAACTTCTTCCATGTATGGAAGTAGCATGCACTTATATTTAAATGTTATGAAAAAATCAACTGTAGCGGATGAACAAATTTTAAATAGGTAGGTGAACTGACAGATGTTCAGAGGTCGCTAGCGTATCATCTTTACTTGCAGTGCAGCTCATAAATAAGCTTAAATGCTTCCCAAGCAAAAACACAAATATGTTAGTTAGAACCATATGAACGCAATACAAGAAACGTTATGTTGAATATTTTGAACACAATTTGGGTTGAAATCCAACCCAATTATGTTCAAAATATTCAACAGTATATGTTATTTAAGTTGTACTATAAGCGTGCGGATGGCAGTGAAAGCCTCGCTACGAACCTCAACCGCTGCCTAAATTGCAAGCAAACCGTGTAGTCAATAATATGTCAATGTAGACTATACGCAAATAGATTAGTTTAGATTAGATTTATATTTATCCGACATTTTAGTTAATTTTAAACACATAACTGGCGTATGTGCTATATTGCAATCATAAATTTATTCATAAGCCTACACAATGGTAAACTGCGATCGTATGTGCACTGAGCGGTGTAGGCCTACTTAACTATCAATTAAAAAGTTGTACATTTGTGTACATGCATGCCTATCATCTATGCAAAATCTCTGCAGAAATCCAGAAAGATAAGATATATATGCATTTGTAGAATTGTATTTCAAGAAGTGTGTGGGTGGGTTTGATTAAATATAGCCTAATTCACATACACGAAATCTGATGTTACTGTCACATCTAACAAGCCTATACATTAGAATTATTATGTCAGGCACCATGACCATGAGGTCTGTCCTTTAAGTTTAATCAACAAAAATATCATCAACCTTTGTGCATCTCGAACAATGTAGTGTCCCTGTGTGAACAATGAATTGTCAAAGAATAGGTGCATAGGTGCCTAATACGCACAGTAGTAGAGAGCCTAGCTACGCTCCCTGAGATAATAATCTAGACTAATAGGAATTGGTGTCATCCCGGTGTGACGTCACAACTCTAGTGCGATAGCTATAAGCGTTTGGTTGTCAAGGTGGTCGCTATATGCTTATCTCAGCTTTGGCTGGGCCGATTACAAAAAAGCATTTTGTTCTTCTAGTAACGGAGAATCTGTATTATGATTGTCAAGTTATTCAGAGCGATCGGGTATCTAGTCCTCACATCTTTAATTATGACGACACAGTCATTCCAAGCCAACAACCCTGCTAACACAGGTTATATGGCTGGTACTGTGCCAATACAAGGAAGGCCAGCAACCTGCGTTATCGTGATTGTTGTTAAACTCACATAAACAAATTCAACACGACACTAAGGTTGACAACACTAGCCTAATCAATCAAATTAGCTCCAGAAATTCAGGTTTCAAAGTTTAAAATTGATTAACATGAGTAAAGACGGCGCTAAGCTAGAAATCGGCGGGGCACAGCTAGAAATGGATCCTTGTATCCCCGACACGTGTTCGTGAGCCATAAGTTAATGTTTATTTAAGAGGGGTGCTCATATAACACCTATGTCTTTTTAACCATCTAACCGTTAAATTTGTTCACGAAAATTTCAATTTTTCTGAAGAAAATATCCATTTCCAGATATGCCAGACCAAGAAGGCATTTCTTTAAAGAATTTACCACTGGAATGACTGCCTCGGTTATGACTATTCAAGTGGTAAATTTTCAAAAATCATCATTTCCCAAGATCACTGCAGAAGCCTTTTTTGGCTGACATGAGCGTTAAAGGGTTAGATGCTCCATAAAGTGTGCCATTAACCCTTACCTCTGGTGTCAAAATTTTTAATTTTCAAATTAAATTAAAAGATGAACCGGGGTACATTTTTCAACAAATTTGGTGGGAGATGGTGCTGTCGTAGACAGCAACATCTTCCAGCAAAATTGTTGAAAAATGTACACCAGTTTCTTTAATACTGACACAGTAAAATATAGAAGATTGACATCAGAGTGCTAAGGGTTATAGACTGGTATTACAGTGCACTGTATTTTGCTGGTTAAATGGACGCTAATTTAACAGAAAGGTGCTACAGGTTCTAGTCAAAATGCTTTCCATCTAGACATTTGTTAAAATTGACAACCACCAAGAAGTGTTTAATTAAACTACTTTAAATTTAAAATAAAATTTAGCTCACTTTAATTTCAAACTTGGAAAATGAAGACATATCGATGAGGCAAACTCCCTCCTTACACGCCCAGTACTCCGTCTCAACAATATCAAACCATGGAGGCTTAGAAAACGTTCCCCGTGGTCGCTTGCTGAGCATATCCTCTGTAACCAAGAAATTTATGGCACAAATAATTACAGGAGAATGTTCAGTTTATATTACTGACAATAACTTTATTTTCTTTTAATTACTACGCATGTCTGTATATCTTAAGCGTATCGTCTATTATCTATTTACATACCTAAATATGGTGTATATAATATTGATATGACTGAGTTATGAAACAAAAGCATGATCAAAGAAGAATGATATTCGGATTGGAAATTAAGAACATATCTGATCAGTTACCAGAGTCCAAAGACAGCTCAATCAATGTAAATTCTAGATGCCCTTCATTAATCTTGGTGGTCTTACCACGCTGATGTTAAAATATTAAATTTTCAAATTAAAGTAAAAGATGAACTGGTGTTTTATTTTTCAACATATTTGGTGGAAGATGGTGCTGTCGTAGACAGCAAAATCGTTCAGCAAAATTGTTGAAAAATGTACACTAGTTTCTTTGCTATTGACACAGTAAAAGATAGAATATTTACCTCAGAGTGGTACGGGTTAACATCAGACCAGATCAGAGGCTAATTCCAAAACATAACATTTTGGGCACAAAAAAATCTCTTGAATCTCTTTTGAATGTGAAAGATCAAATACAAAAAAAATTTATTACAATTTAATAAATATACTGTTGAATTTTTTGAAAGCAATTTGAGTGAGATCTGTTGCTGCCTCAGGCAACAACAGCTTCCAGAGAAATTAGTTTCAAAATATTCTTCAGTTTATCTACTATATGATTGTTTTGAACTAGATATGATGGCACTTCAATGTTCAAACGGTTAACATTACACAACCTTTCTCCGAAGATTCTCCCGGCCTTGTTTCTAAATTCTCAGTTTTCTTGACTTTCCATGACGCATACAAACTCAGCTAAATCTCAGGTTCATTGAATAGGTCAGTCAACCAGTCAGGAACTCTTCTTGTGGTTTTCTTATGCTGGATCACTTGGATCCAAATCAGATTTGGATCCAACTGATCCAGAGTAAGAAAACCACAAGAAGAGTTCCTGACTAGTTGACTGACATAATTTATAAATCATGATGAATCAGCTTGAAAATACGATCGCATTGATAAGCACATATATCAAACACAACTATTAATTAACCATAAGAAGCCTAACTTAACATTTTAATCCTCAAATTTGTTCAATAAATTTCTCGTAGAAAATATCCATTTGTAGAACAAGAGATTATTTTTGAAAATTTATCACTAGAATGACTGGCTCGGTTATTGAACCAGTCATTCCAGTGCTAAGTTTTCAAAAATCGTTTTCCCTTGAAAGTCTGCAAATGGATATTTCTCAAGATGACTAGAGGTCATGCTTGGTCGGTTTGAGTGTTAAATGATTAATACATATTTTGCATAATAATTTGATCTTATCTAGTAAATAGAAATTTATCATAATGATTACTGAATATCAATACAATTGAGAAACATTTGAATATGTATTTCAAAACTTAAGATTTTACAAATATACGTGCATCTAAACATTGGAATAAACAACAATTAAATAATAATAGTAAAAAGAATAACAACAGCAAACTACAACAACCAACAGCAATCAGAGATTGCAGACCCGTACGCTCCCATTTTTATGATGTTGTAAACAGTGTTCGATTTTTTTTTTCCAGATTTTTTGGGATCACACCCAAGGTTGTGGAATCCCACTGTATCAGCACACCCTTTCTTGTATTAGAATTGGAGCCAAATCTGACAACTAGTTTTCAAGATAGCCATACATCTGGAATTTGAAATTAAATTCAATGCCTTCAAGACAACCATGAACAATCATATAACATATTGTGAATGGCTAGACTGAAATTGGATATTCATCTGGGGTTGTTTTCATGAAGAGTGCCTAACTTACAAACATGACTAACTGCTTGCAGTTGTTTAGAAGCTCCAACTATGTCGTATTCACGAACAGGCAGATAAATATTCATCTGATGTAGGGTAATAGACCTACACGTATGCGCTTTTTGCACAACAGACAGTACCTTTTATGAATACAGCCCCTGGAATGCAAGAATGTAGAATCACCAGATTTGGCACACCCAAGCTTCATATTGCAACTGCTTAGGACTGTTTTGAGTTTGAGGTCACAAGGTCAAACATCTAGGTCTCAGATCACTAACTGCATTAGCAGAGAAGAGCATAAAGGCATGAGCCAAACTCTCCCCTAGTGTGCACTAAAGTTGACGATGTATTGTTTTAAAGAAAACAAGTTCACATGCTGTAGAAAATCTCTAAGGCGGACAACTCTGGTGTTTGAAATTGCATCAATCGACTTCATTTAACCCTTTAACACTTGAATTTGTTCAAGAATATTTCAATTTTCTCATAGAAAATATCCATTTGCAAACCAAGAGAAGACTATTTTTGAAAATTTACCAATGGAATGACTGGCTCGGTCATCGAGCCAGTCAGGTTATCGAGCCAGTCATTCCAGTGGTAAATTTTCAAAAATAGTCTTCTCTTGTCTGCAAAACATTTCTCCAGACCCCTGTAAAGGCAGTTTTTGGCTGATATTACTGTTAAACAGTTAAACAGCGCAAATATTGAATGCCAATAAAATCATTTTACCCAGATTTGGTAAAATCACTTGTAATGAAAAACGCTGCCTAAATAGTTTACTATTGGTTCTAATGGCATAATTTACCTTTAACATATATTTTCCCGAAACTAGGCCAGACTGACCTAGTTCTTATATAGGTGGTAGCCTCTGCACAAATGTACACACCCACCAACATAGAAGTCAATAGCTCTAAATATGATGAAACGTACTACGAAGAAATATCTTTCACCATTGTTCTACTACTGTAGAAAAAAGGGGGATAACTCTGGTATTTTACATCGAATCAGCTCCATTTTTGCAGACCTAAATCCATTCAGAAATAAAGAAACGTGTCACCAGTGTATACTACAGACAGACATAGGTCAAGTGCTGGGCAATGGAGGGTTCCAGTTTACATCATCTGATATAAGTCTACCATAAAGTGTCATAACTTGAGTCTAGTGTGCCAGCTACAGTGATTTTCATAGATACCACATTCTATTTCCACAAACACCAATTTTCAACAGAATAAAAATACAGGTACAGTACAGCTCATAACTAACCTAAGATGTTTCCAAAACAAAAACCGATACATGTACTTGTTAAGAAACATTTTGAATGTGACGTAAGAAATGTTCTCTTGAATATTTTGAACATAATTGGATTGGAAGCCATTGCTATCTTCCAATCCAATAATGTACAAAATATTCAACAGTGCGTTTATTACACTCGCTGTAGGGTGACGAGGGCATTGTGGGCAGAACTACTTGTCCGATTTGGCTAAAATTTTAACAGAGGACAGCGTGTGACCATACACTACGATGAGCATGATCCAGGAAAATCTGAAAGATTTTGGAAAATTCAAAAAAATCTTTTTACAATGACGGGAGATTGCTCTTGATTTGTTTTGGAAATATCTTAAGTTATTTCTGAGCTGTACTGCGTGCGTGCGTGCGTGCGTGCGTGCGTGCGTGCGTGCGTGCGTGCGTGCGTGCGTGCGTGCGTGCGTGCGTGCGTGCGTGCGTGCGTGCGTGCGTGCGTGCGTGCGTGCGTGCGTGCGTGCGTGCGTGCGTGCGTGCGTGCGGGTATATATATATATATATATATATATATATATATATATATATATATATATATATATATATATATATATATATATATATATATATATAAGCTGTAGTTGATGATTAAACAGTTGAACGCTCCATTTTCAGACCAACTGGTCCAAGAATGTTGCATTTGACTTTAAAAATCTACTATTCTAGACAATGGTTTGTCAGTCGAATGTCTTACTAGATAGATCTATATAGTTACTAAGACTACCAAATATACAAACTTTAGTCTATGCACAACTACAACTACTATTTACATTTGTAGATATACACCACACCACCAAACTGCGTGCATGTTTGCAAACTCCATGCATTCTATGCATAATCATATAAATTACATAGCAGCAGCCAACATAGTTCTAATGAGAAGTGAAAGATCGCTGAAATCTATTCTACTAACCTAGCTATCCTTTCCAACCCCAGCTCATTTCAACAATTTTAGATACTTTACATACCCAGGGGGTGCAACCAACTTGATATATTGGTCTAATTTGTATGCTACACAGATGGCTAGCAGGCCACCGAACTATACATGTAGGTTATGTGGGGGATTATCTAGATCTAAATTGTCCACGTTTCAAGGCCTCTCATGCAAGTGGTCATATATTGCATTTCGTATCATGCCCAATTCCGATAAAAACGCTCCAAATACTGCATACACGCAACTGACTTCCCAAGCTTCCAATGACTCTGTTATGGAGCGCTATGACATGGAAATCAATTACCCACCAAAGGTGGCCATATTGGATTTCTTAGCAATGCTAATTTCAAAATACTATAACAAACTCAATTGGTTCACAAAGTTTTCTACCAAACATTCAATACTACATGTATAGTCATAGCATCAAATCATCATGACAAGGAAGATGAATGAATGGGTAAATAGGCTTGAACCATTACAGTACAACTCAGGTGTAACTTGAAATGTTTCCAAAACAAAATAAAACACTGTTTGAATAGTTTGAACATAGATGGATTGAAATACATTGCTACCTAAGGCAGCGATGTCTTCCAATCCAATTATGTTCAAAATATTCAACAGAACATTTCTCATGTCATATTCAAAATTGTACTAGCATGTTTTTGCTTTGGAAACATGTTAATTTATTCTGTACTGTAACATTTGAGAACATTTACTAAGACATAACCAAATCGGATATATAACGAATTCCAAAATCTTACGGTAGATAACATTCTCGAAAGGAATATTATTCATCAAGAATAAATAAAAATTTACCGAAAAACTTACCCGCAGTTGCGAAATACAATGGCCGTTCATAAGCCATTCGTTGATAACATACAGCACCATTATCGAGAAGGTTTGTGTGAAGAACGGATGTACGAAGGCGAGTAGACGACGAGTACTCCTGACTCGGGTAGGTGAGCCGTGCATGGGAACCTGTTCAATGCGCAATGCAATATTGTGTTTCTACAGTTATTAGAAATTGGGTTTTATAAACCCACCTTAAGTAATTGGTAGGCCGTTGCTATTTTATTTGGTACTTGAGAATTGAACCTTTGAATTTTTTTACTTGTGTTCATTTTGCGAATTGTTGCTGAAAGCTGTTGCAGATTGTGCAACAGATGGCAGCAACACTATTTTCAAACTCTGCTCCAGCATTTCTTCCAGGTCTTGGTCCAGCGAAATCCAAGCAGCATATGGGTTCAATCTGGAGACTTAACGCTTTAGCACTTGAAACTCCAGTACCTCAATTTCAAGACAACTATACAATAACCCTGATGTTCTGTAACTAATTTTACTGAAACCTTTTGCTGTTATAGACAGCAACAGCTCCAAATCAAATTAGTTTGAAAAAATTCAACAGAATATTCCTTGCATCAAAAGGAATTAGTCAGTGGTAGTGTGCAATGGGTAACAGACTAAGCACCTCTCTTTTCCCTGCTAACCACTTTTCCATGCAGGCGAAGCTGAGGGGTGAAAATTTGTGACGAACCGGTAATCAGACACTGATTCACAATGTGAAAAACAGAAACATGCAACAAAAGAAAGGGGCACTACAAGCAAAGAAGAGCAACAATGCTTTATTATGAACAGTTGTCTGCAATGTATCAAAGATTATTTCTCTTTATCAATCATTTTAATGGTCAAAACTGGTTGTGAAACTTGAAGTTTCTGTTTGTCCATTTGCTAGCTAAGTTTATTTAAAATTTACGAATGGAATGAGACTGACTCAATTATCGAGCCAGGCATTCAAGCAATACATTTTCAAAAAGTCTGCTTTTGGCCCACAAATGAACATTCCTTAAGACTACTACAAAAGCTGTTTTGGCCGGCATGATCGTTATAGACGTGGATGTATTTGCAACACATTAATCTCTCGGACTGTCAAAGGTATTTCATTTCTTTCTAGAGTGGATTTTGCCGGTTTTTGACAATTGATCACTGAATGCCTGGCTCAATAACCGAGCCCTTCATTCCAGTGCTAAGTTTTCAATAATAGTTTTCTCTTGATGTGCAAATTGACATTTAATTATGATACCAGTTTCTACAGTAAGTTTATAAATCTCTGATACTCAAAAGACCACTGTTCAAATAAATATGAAATAAACATTGAATAAACTATTTAACCCTTTGACCCATAAATTCCCCGTATCTCAATATGAGACCAAAAATACATGAAGCAGTTGAATATTTTGAAAGTAATATTACTGGAAGCCATGGTAGCGATGGCTTAATGATATATTAATTTTTAGATATTCAATAGTATACGCTATGTATGGTAAAGAATGTACTTTTTCAGGGATTTTTTATTACACAGGTTAATAGTACTAATGCATAAACAGAAATTTCACATTACAGCATGCAGTCATGTAAATTATAGCCAAATCAGCCATGAACGTGAACATTTTTACGCAAATTTGCTCCTACCACCATCATTTGTAAACCAGACAGGACGTTCATAGGCATTAGTTTCCCAGTGATGAGCGTTCGCCACCTGAAGTCTTGTATGCAGAGGTGACGTACGCAGTCGCCGCCCGGTACGGAACGCCTCATATGGGTAGCGCAGCGAGTATACGCAACCTGTTTTTCATGATTATAATTAATGGAAACATTAACATTATTAATGAGTTATTAATACAGGGGTGGTGTGGCCCTTATCTCATTATAGCCAGCTGTGGGGAGATCGGGTTGCATAAGCAAGACAGGAAATGTCCATCCGGCACTTTCTTCTTGCAGGAACACCTGAAAAAAAAGCTTGGCTGTCAGGAGGTTTCCGGACTCACCACACAAGCCTGACATCAACATGAGCAGGGCCACATAATGTTTGGATACACATAAGTATCAGCGTCAGAACAAATCTGACCAAACCAGCAAGTTGACCAGACCAGTTGAACTGAACCACATAATGTTTGTATTCATTTGGTTACTGGTCTGCCTGTATCAAACATCCACAGCGGATTGACCATGCGCAAAATGTTACAATACACCTATTAGCAAATGATGCAAACATACAGCACGTTTATGAACAGTGGTGAGATGATGAAATAATATCCCAGACATAAATCTCTTTTGATGTTCAATGGAGTTTTCTTTGATGTTCAGACAACTATAAAAATTATGTCAAGCAGACCTATTTTTCGAGCCGCAAATCACCATTCTCCTAAGATACAACAAAAAATCCAGGCTGTATTTTAAAAGAGGTGTGGCACAACCAGAGAGACATAATTATAGAGGGAATGCCTGCATGCATTGGACATATAGATGTAATGGTGTACAAAGTAATTACTGTTTATACCATTGCTTTTGGAGAGGTAGAAAGAAGAATAACATCCGTGCTGACATAAAAATCAATAACAAAGTGGAAGAGAAGAAATCGGAGCATCAGAGGTGATTTAAAGCATAATTATAGAGATGAAGAATTAATTTATTGCTAAATACGCAATACATTGTACACTTTGCCCAAACGTTTAAACAAATTTACTTTATGCGATTAATTTGCTTTAATCTAAGATTTTATCTTAAATGTGACAAAGATCAAATTCATCTTGACTGACCCCATTAAGAGCATGAAGAATGGTCAAGGGGTGTCTGCATGCATTGGACATACAGATGTAATGGCGTACAAAGTAATGATCAATTTTGAAATAATCAGCTATTTGATCAATTTACTTACTCCTGTGTCTCACTCTCAATATTTTTTTACTACTTTAAGTATGATATGTTTGGTTTCAACTTTGGTTGTCTCTCAGGCATTACTTATAACATGGCAGATTACGATAAAAATTTAATCTTCAGAATTTGTCAAGGAAATTACAATTTATGCTCAATGAATGTCCATTTGCAAGCAAAGAGAAGGCTATTTTAGAAAATTTAACACTGGAATGAGTGGCTCAGTTATTGAGGCCGTCATTCCAGTGGTATAATTTTAAAAATCATCTATTGACCTGCACATTTCCTATTGGCCTGCAAATTTCTCAGGACCAATGCAAAGGCTGGTTTTGGGGCGGATTGATTATAAAAGTGCTGCGGAGGTATTCATTCATAGCTGTGTCCCTCATGGTTTTTAAATGTCATCAAATTTTGGACATGGAAAGTACCTTTGGTTCCCGCTTTTCTAGATAATAGGAATAGGAATGTTACATGTGATATGTGTCTCGTAACCAACGGACCTTTCCATTTTTAGCTATGCCCTGCCCATCACTAGCTAAGCTCCACCCACAGTTCGCCGTGTTGGGATTGATAGATCCCTGAATGCCCTAGCTATCAATTTCCTGAAAACTATACAGGGAAGCTGTTGAATACTTTGTAACTAATTTGACTGGGTGCTGTTGCCTACAGAATATTTATTAAATAGTAAAAGCAAACAATTTGTACAACAACGCATAGACCGTCTACAAATATGCGTTCGTGACATACTTATCGATGTCATTTATGACGTCATTCATTATGATGTCATTCTACACATCACGCAGTTCATTATGACATCATATGATGGGTGGGTATCCTGGAAAGTTGAATTCACCCTTTCATCGCCCTATCCCAGAAAAAGCATATTTTTTATGACATAAAAGTTATTCTGTTGAATATTTTGAAATTAAGTTGAATGGAAGCTGTTGCTGCCTATTTCAGAATATTCAACATTTTTCCTGTATTCATTGGTGAACGGTTTATAGGTTAGGAAGGCCAACAATGGTTCATACAGTGTTCTGGACAAATGTCAATTTGCAACCCAAGATAAGAATTTTGAACACTCATTCTGTAAATTTTTTTAATATTCTTTTCTCGGCCATAAATGAATATTATCCACGAGAAAGCTTATATCCTACTAAATTTAACCAAAATTCCCTTCCAGAGAAAAAGATGGTAATCTCGAAAGGCAAAATATTCTTTATACATGGATTTGTTAGAAGTAATATATCTGCCAAAATGGATTGCTCTATCTTGACCATCGGTAATAAACGATAGGGTGTATTAAAAATTGCCTGTGGATAATCACCTTCCCATGACCCACACAGAAGTAAAATGAATCCTTACAAATCTATTTTCCAAAGCAAAAGTAGAAATTGGTAGAATGCAAAGGCATCGCATGCGCACAAGCTTACAGAAAATGCTGAAAGTTTTATACATATATTCTTATTTTCGTGTATGTGGCCAACGCTGATTATATAATAAGCTCAAGCAAGGCAAAGTATGTCATGTATGTGCCACTATTAAGTAATATTAACCTTTACCACTCTGACATCAATATTCTATGTTTTATTGTGTCAATATCAACGAAACTTGTGTACATTTTTCAACAATTTTGGTGGAAGATGTTGCTGTCTACGACAGCACCACATCCCACCAAATTTGTTGAAAAATGAACACCAGTTGATCTTTTAATTTAATTTGAAATTTTTTAATTTTTGACACCAGAGTGCTAAGGGTTAAATAAACAAAGTAAGCCTAGAAGAACATTTCCACAAATCTTGAAGTCTGTTCAAATAGAACAGGTGTAGTGTTGCTGACCATCCGTGAATAAACATTAACCATTTAGTAGGCAGGGAAACTGAAATTTCATTTAATGAATGTCCACTTACAAGCCGATATAGGACTATTTTCTAACATTTGCCACTGGAAAGACTGACTCAGTATGTAGGTTATCGAGCCCGTCATTCCGTAGTAAATTTTCCAAACTCGATGGACTGCAAACTATGTAAAAATATGAATTCGAAACAACGCACCATCAGTTTCAGTATTGTGGATGCAATTGTGGCATAGAACAAATCTCTAGAGTTTTATGGAGATCGGATAAGTCCTTGATGAACTAAATGTCATTGAAAAACTTAACATTCCTCTAGATCTTGGTGCAAAATAAGCTAAGTCTTAACTCCGGGAAAAAATTTGAAAATCATTTCAATTATGATGGGGACTAGATGCAATGATGGTTTAGATCAAACCTGTAGTTTTATTAAGATCGGATAGGTCCTTGATGAATTAAAAGTCCATTGAAAAACTTGTCATGAATGGGCATTCCTCAAAGGTCAGATGCCAGTTTTGGCCGGCAAAGCATTAAGCATTGTAACTAGAATTTCAGATTTCAAAATTCAATTCCTTTTCAAATAACATCATTATTTTGGAAAGAATGTTGGGTAAGCTATTGCTGTTCATGATAGCAACATGTATCAGCAGGATCTTTTCCATAGTGTTTTGCACGGAGGATTCAGATATTACCATTAATTCTCTATAAGCACAAGCGTAATTTAAATTTCATTGGAATGTTAAGCGCTACATCAGCAATAACAGTCATATATTGTCATAGTTATCAATGTTTATTATGAACAGTGTTCACAGTACTATCTACGCTAAACTACCGTAATGCTACGACTATGGTACTTGTATATTATGAACAGTGAATAGTAAGGAAAAATGGTTTCTACTATTGCTTTTCAATAAATTCTCATAATTTGCATTGCCAAATTTAACATTGTTGTTTATTTCCATAATTATACCTCATATAATATGGCATGAAACAATTTATGTTGGCCTAGAGACGATGTGGACAGTGGCTTGACACAATGAGCCAAATGGCATACTGCAAGAATTAGAAGCCATTTAATGGATGTGTAATTCATCAAGGGCTTATCTGATCTCAGTAAAACATAAAAAATTTGTTCTATAACATCATTGCATACAATTTACCGATCATGATGAAGACGGCATACAATTTACCGATCATGATGAAGACGGCATACAATTTACCGATCATGATGAAGACGATCTTCAAATTTATTCCATAGTTTTACATGGTTTTATTTGTGTGCATCGAAAAATTATATAGCCATTGAAAAACAACATTGTTCTAATTCTTAGTGCACTCACAGAAAAAACATGTATGAAAACAATTTGAAAATCATTTTCATTGTAATAGCACAGACTGGATGCAATGATGGAATGGAAATCTCTAAATATTTATTGAAATTACATGTCCTTAATGAAGAATATGTTCAACGAAAAAACTTTAACATTTGTAATTCTTAGTCCTCGTCGCACACCAATCATGAAGACATCAGTCGCCATTTGGAGCCATCCTTGGCATCGCATTGGGCTTGGCAAAAACAATATGTAGTCCTTCAATGAATGGTCGCATAAGTAATGAATGAGTTTTTTGTATAAAAATTGGCCAAGAAAATTTAAATATTTGCTCAGTGAATGTTCATTTGCAGGCCAAGCGACTATTTTTCTAAAATTTATCACTGGAATTACTGGCTTGGTTGTTGAGCCAAGCATTTCCGTGGCAAATCTTCAAAAGTAGTTTGCTCTTGGCCTACAAATGGACAACGCACAAGACCACTGTAGAGGCGATCAGGATAAGTAACCATGTATCATCATAGCCTAGTTCCAAAAGGACTTAACATTACTGACAGACATGGCAAGATGTGGAGCTACATGTAAAGGCAAATAAAATGTACATGTATGTTAATGAAACTATGATTGTTACCAAATGGATGAATCCGATCTGTCGTTATCAAAGATATATGATGTCATAGTTACTTAAGTCACATGTAGCCTGACATCATAATACTAATGTATCTTTCCAGAGCATCCATCCATCATCAGACCTTGTATGACGTCATAATCAGCTCAGCGTGTGTATGATGATGTCATAATCATTACGTCACAAAGGGTTCCATATAGACCGTCATCAAATCTCAAATGGTCCGACACGTTGTATGGATTTTATGATTTTGTAATTCTTTGCTCTTTAATAAACATGCCATTGAATATTTTGAAACTAATTTGACTGGGCGCTGTTGCTGCCTAGTTTTTTGGAAATTGATAGTCAGGGTGTTCAGAGATCGATCGATCCCAACACGAGTGAGGTGTGGGTGGAGCTTAGCTATAGATGGGCGGGGTATAGGTAAAACTGGAACCGTCCATTGACAGGAATACTCCGCTACTTAGTAGAACACAATCATACAAGATCTTCAGGGATCCCATGGGGCTTTTTGTCACAAGCTGGACTTTGGGGGTATATACCCTCAAAATGACCCCTATGAGAATTCCTGCCATCAAGTCTACGAGATGTATGTTTTTGATTTTATGATTTAATAAACATCCTGTAGAAAATATTGAAACTGATTTGACTGGGTCCTGTTGCTTCCTATTCAACAGCTTACACATCTGAATAGTTACCTTCATATTGGGATTCTGTTAATTCAGGGTTCGCTCAGTCGATTTCAACATGGGCAGTGTCGACGGAGCATGGCTAGAAATGGGCGGGACACAGCTAACAGTGTATTCATCCATTCACAATGAAATTGACTTTTGACCACATTATCTCAATAAAAAAGGTCAAAGATGAGACGAAGTCTAGAATTTGTATTTCTATCCCATTCAGAGAGCAGATCTATAGTAATGTAACACTCTGTGTTAACATCATACAGTATTACGTATTATAAAAATAAATATTTATTTATTTATATAGTTTTCTATTTATTACAGAAAGATCTACATACCTAAAGTCTCTTTTACCCGGTCTCTTAGAAACTTTTTGTTATTGTGCAAGTCAACAAATCTGGAAACAATATCAAATTTTATTATATACATGTATGCAATCGTCTGTGCCTGATCAAAATAAATGCCATTACACTGATAAGTGTAATAACACTGACTTATTTATTTCATTGTATGTTGAGAAGAAGAAAATATAGTGAACCAACAGATCAAAGTGATACCTTTCCTATTAGTCTACCAGTCAAATCTGAAATCAGCAGTGCCATTGTACAAGCGGTCAGGTAGGAAAATGGCAATGTTATCAGCACAGTATTAGAGGTGTTAATGTGGGTTATCACTAGGGTGGATGCTGAAAGTGGTGCAATTGGTGGGTTTTTTTACAGAAATGCTCCGAAAGGCAAGGTAACAAAAAAAATTAACATAACAAAATTTCTGCTAAGTCGTATAACTTTCTTATTATCGAAATTAGAAACACAATTCAAGTGTTGAATGAAATGTCTGAGCATCCTCTAAATGATGCAGTCTGTCTATTGGTACTGTGGTGTTAATTTAAATATAGTGACAACAATGACAGATTAAGGCCTGTAACATATTTTGTAGATGGGGGGGGGGGGGCAATTCAGAGGGGAGGGGGGGGAGAGAGAAGGGGTGTCACAGAAAAGCGGTCATCCTCCCAGTGCTGGTCTGGGGGGCCACCCCAAGAAAATTGTGAAATGTAGATATTTTCAGAAAGCATTTAGCATATCCCAACTCCTGAGCAGTAAACGTTCATCATATTCTTTTCAATGATAATCAGAAGCTGTGAACAAACCATGTCTTGTGATGGCTAATGGGGTTTATGGTTGAGGTTTCCATTCTACATGATTCTTAGCTATTTATAACAGAAAGGCACCGAAATAGCCATCGTTTTTATGACTAGCCACCTTAGATAAAATAACAATTTTATAGTAATTGGAAAGCAAAACCGAAAATCTGATCTTTCTGAGGATTATGCCCGTATCGTGTCTACCATGAGACACTCCTCTCTGGGTGCTGGGTCCCCAAATGTGCGGGTCTCGTAGCATTTGCTACATGCTAATAGGATAACCTGGGTCTGTTTGCATATATTTGTGACATCACAAACGTGAAGAATGGTCTTTTGTCAAGATTAAGATATTCACTTTGTAGTTCTGACACATATTTGCATTTCAATATTGTGCCATTTACTTACGGTACAGCTCAGTTAACTTAACATAAAATGCATCTGCAACACGTGCATGACGCGTACATAGCGGGTCCATTTTATAATAATGGATGCATCACTTTCCCGTTGTGAACGGTAAAACAGCGCTGTGTGAAAGTATAACAAATGGGTTGGAAACAGTTTGACAACGCATCAGAACTTATTACACAACGCATTCATGATATTGGCTAGACAAGTCGTTTGAAATCTGATAACGTGAAATGCGTTCATAATTGCGCCGTGCTGGTATAACGACATTATGTGAGTCGACCAAAAAGGGCAAGCGATTACTCGGGCATACACACATTATGCAATTATATTTTGCCAGGGTACCGTAAATTTTCGCGAAATTCCTGTCATGATTTTATGGGGAGGCCTCATTCAATGTTGAACAAGCATTCTGTAAGTATTGCTTTGCAATACATGTCCCCTACCTGGTGATATAAATGTTTAGAGATTGACAGTCAAAGATTTCATTAAAAATTGTCAAAAGCAGCTGAAACTCGAACTTGATCTGTAACTTCTCATAACATAGCAATAAACCAAGTCTCAGTTATATATGGTGAAGGAGAAGGAAAGTCTTGAAAGCTGATATGTTTGTATTTCATAAGTCGAAAGGGGTCATAACTCCATCAAAAAATTACGCAAATGCCTGAAACTTGAACTTGGTCTGTAATTTCTCATAATATAGTAATGTACCAATTCTCAGTTGAATATCTTGAGCCTAATATTTTTCGTACTTCATAGGTCGAAAGGGGGGCAATTAAAAATTTACACATATGCCTAAAACTCGAAGTTGGTCTCTAACTTCTCATAACAAAACAATGTAGCAATTCTCAGTACAATATCTTGTAAGACTGCAAAAAAAGGTGCGGGAAAACTAATATTTTTCATATTTCTTAAGCCGAAAGGGGGGCATAACTCGATGAAAAATTGACGAAAATGTCTGAAACTCGAACTTGCTCTGTAACTCTTTATACTAAAGCGATGCACCGATTTTCGCTTAAATATCTTGAGGGAGTGCGAAAAAAAGTGTGGAAAGCTAATACGCCTGAAACTCGAACTTGGCCTGTAACTTCTCATAACAAAGCAATGTAGCAATTCTCAGTATAATAGCTTGAAAGACTGCGAAGAAAAGTGCGGAAAACTAATATTTTTCATATTTCATAAGTCAAAAGGGGGCATAACTCCATGAAAAATTGACGAAATTATCTGAAACTTGAACTTGGTCTGTAACTTCTCATAATAAAGCAATATACCAATTCTCAGTTGAATACTTTGAAGGACTGCGAAAAAAAGTGCGGAAAACCAACTACAACAGATGGACAGACAGACGGATGGGCAGACGGACTGCAAACCTATAGCCCCCCCCCCGGTTTTACCGGTAGGGGACTAATAATTGGCAGTATGTCGCATTATCAGTTCCGATACAGCTGCCTGGTAACGTAAACATTCCATTCTTACAGAACAAAATGAACCTGGTTACTTATTCACTGCCTAAATTCACCACTAATGAGAAATGCCTCGCGCGACTGTCTCGCCAATCGATAATTATGCGCAGTCATAGATTCTCGGGAAAGCATAGCCGTAATTTGATTGGCTTGCTGGACATCTGACGTCATTATGAATGAATGAAAATTACTATCGTAGTAAAATTTTGATCACGTGTCTCGTTGTCATTCATGTTTATTTTAACCAGTCTCTGAGAGACTCACAATCAGCAATGGCGGAACGCAAAATGTACATGTATTCGCGGTGCCGCTTTTAAAAGCAATATCTTAACGCCCACTTTGACTTTTAAATTAATAAAACAAACAATGTCTGGTTCATGAAATACAGTGAAATTAGCTCCCTGACTATTTATAATGTTAACTTTCACGGGTTTATTAAGGCACTATTTATCATCTAGCTATGTTATTGCTACGTACAGGGGGGTGCGGCGATTGCTCATTTCCTTGGCCTGGTTCCCGAGTGAGGCAACAACAATGTGTTATACTCGGCTACATTACATTGCAATATAGTGAATCCGAAAGCTACCGAATGTTACAAAGAGAAAATCATTTAATCACTGCGGCGTTTTATTTCCACGAAAAGCCAATGAGATATCTGTACAGATTACAGCTTTAGGGGCGCATAGTATTTCATAACTAGCCCTGAACTAAACGCAATCACGGATTTCATTTTTCATGAGAGAGTTGATACTTACCTCCCTAATACTCTTTGATATTGCTAAATATCGGCTTTCACTCAATAAAACACTCAGATTAAAAAAGTTAGGTGCCCCTACTGGGCAGGGAGTCAGAGGGCAGTCCGGCGGATGCCAGCCCCACCACTGCGCATGCGCAGACTAGCACTTCCTCTGACTAATTTATTGGCCGACACCATGCAACTTACAAAAGCCTGAAGACCGAGCCTCTGTGGGGAGGGGGGCCGGGTCCGTATTAGGGAGGTAAGTATCAACTCTCTCGTGAAAAAAGAAACCCGTGATTTCGTTTATTTCACTTCAAGAGTATACTTACCTCCCTAATACTCTTTGATATTGCCAGAATTCGTCAGGGAATTCGGCGGGAGGGAGGCGAGGTCAAAAGACCAGCTCTTCCCTATGCGCTTTTCTGCGTTTAAGGCACTTAAACTCCTGAAACTGTGTAAAAACACAATCAGGATTAGATATGAACATCGGCTAACACAAACCGATGGATGAGAGATGACTGAATGTCATATGCGCTCCCCCCCCCTCTTCTTGGGAGAAAGACTGAATGACCTCAATGTCCCATACGCTCTCTACGTACAAGTGCCATGTACTATAGGACAAGAGACGAAAAGGCTCCATTTTCGTATACTCCCAATAATGAACCACATAAAACACATACCATCACCATGTTAATAACGACGGGTCACGTGACAATACAATTAACAATGAACAACACATAAACAAGATTGACCTTGTTGATTTTGGCTGCTGATATCATCTTCCCAGTGGTGAAGACTGATGCAGTCCCAAATAAGTGGTTGTTCCCATTAATTAATTGTGATATATATAAATAATGAGGAAACCTCATCAAAAATGTACACCTAATTATTTTTTCAAAATCGATAAGGCGAGAAGATTAGAGGTGTCACGGAGATAATGGTCTGTAAAACTTGACTCACAGTGCCACTGAGCTACCGACATAATGTCATCCACAGGGACCCCATTAAATAGGGCAGTGGAGGCCACTATGCCCCGGACACAGTGAGCCTTGGCTATGTCAACTTTTTTACCTGTGGCAGATTTATGACAAAATTTAATACACTCTACAATCCACCTGGAAATGGTGTCCTTAGACGCCCTGCCATGGGGTTCAATATATGACAACCATAACGCTGACGGGTCCATCCGCCATTCCTGAGTACGTTGTTTGTACCGGTTTAATGCTCGGACTGGACACCATGCTTTAGAATTAGGATCATATCTAGTTAAAGCTGGTAAAAATATGGGTTGACCTGGATATTTCAGACTGATTTTTAGCCATGAAATTAATCCTAGGTAGAAGCTTAAGGCCTTCCCCTGTAACCACAAAACTGTCTGCCTCGGCTGATAAGGCATGAGTTTCACTTCTACGCCTAGCCGAGGCCGCAGCAATTAAAAATACAGTTTTAAGTCAACATTTTCATAGAAATGGAACTAAGTGGTTCAAAAGGCTTATCACCTAGTACCTGAATCACTAGAGATAAACTCCAAGACGGAATCACAGGGGGATTCCTTGGTCTTAGATTGCCCATGCCTTTAATTAGAATATTTAATGTACTTACTTCATCACTTCCCGTATTCGCCAAGCAAGGGATAACTGTCATTAAAGCCAATTTATAACCAGAAATAGAGTTAGGCTTGAGGCTATAGGCATCATACAGGTGACAGAGGAAATCAGCTACTACCTGAATAGATGAATCCATTGGATGAATACATCTTTTTGAGCACCATTCTGCAAATCTGTTGATTTTATAATTATATGCTCTGGAGGTTGACCCTCTCCTGGCTTTTGCCATAAACATGACAGCTTGCTCAGAAAAGCCCTCCTTAATTCTAGATTCCTTGACAACATCCGCGCAGTCAATCTGAACATTGACGAATTGTTGTGAAGGGCCTTGGCCTGGAAGATAATGTTGTCCATCAGAGGCAGAGGAACCGGATTGCAGACCAGAAGGTCCAGCAGATCCGTATACCATGATCGGCTTGGCCAATTTGGGGCGATCAGCAGCACTTGGCACTCCTCCTGTCTGATTTTCTGAAGAATTTTTGGAATCAGGATTGCTGGATTATGCGTATGCATACATTCCCACCCAGCTGATAGCTAACGCATCTGTTGCGAAAGCACTTGGATCTGGAATCGGAGAGACGTACGTCGTCATCTTCGCATTCTTCTTCATTGCGAATAAATCTATGTTGGGTTTCCTCCAGTGGTCGAACACATTGATTTAGTTGCCATTCCGTCGGTAAAACACTCATCCTTCGGCTCAATGAGTCTGCTAACAGATTTAGCCTTCCCGGAATATGAACTGCTTTCAAGGTAATCCTGTAATTCAGGCACCAGCAAAGCAGTTTCCAAGTCATCATACAGAGACTTGGCGACTTCGTTCCGCCATGGCGGTTTATGTAAGTCACTACTGTTGAGTTGTCTGATCGAATTAGAACACTCTTGCCCTGAACTTTCTGAAAGAAATGTTCCAGGCCCAGGACTACTGCTCGTAATTCCAGTAGATTTATATGTTCCTTGACTGTTCCAGATTCCAAAGCCCTGATATCGTAGATTATTCCAGGCAAGCTCCCCAGCCATCCATCGATGCATCTGTATACATCGGTACCTGAGGGTGAGGAGGGGTTAGCATAACCCCCGCCAAGAGATTCTCTGTCTTCAACCACCATTGAAGGTGGTGAATTAGAGGCTCCAACACTGACACGTTTGAGTCCAGTGAACCTGTACTCTGGGTCCATTGCGTCATGAGAAATAACTGGATCGGCCGCCTGCGTAAGGCCGCCTGAGGAATGACTGGTTCCAGAGAAACCATCAAACCCAGCATTCTCAAGTAAACCCGTGCCAGGACATGACGACTGGTGCACACTGACTGTATTACTGAGATGAGTATCTGAACCCGCTCCTGAGTAGGATAAACATATCCTGTCTCTAGATTGAAGAACATACCCAGGTAAACAAACTTCTGGGACGGAGTCAGCTCTGATTTTTGGAAATTGATTATCCAGCATATGTCTGTGAGAACGTTCAAAACTATCTCTAGATTCGCCGATAAACTTTCCCGGTTGTGTGCTTTTAACAGCCAGTCGTCTATGTACGTGTGGACTGCTATGCTTCTCCTGCGGAGGTATGCTGTTATCGCAAGAACCAATCTGGAGGCACGAGAAGCTGTGGAAATTCCGAAGGGTAACACCTTGAATTCCCACTGTCTGCGCTGGAATGCAAATCTCAGGAAGCGACGGAAACTCCTCGCTATAGGAATGTGGAAATAAGCATCCTTCAAATCTATTGAAGCTGTCCACATTCCCTTCTCCAACCCTGCCAACACCGATTTCACAGTCTCCATCTTGAAACTGGGTGTCTCTATGAACTTGTTCAATGGCTTGAGGTTGAGAATTGGTCTCCACCCTCCGGTGCTTTTCGTTACTAAGAACACGGTTGAATGGAAGCCCAGGCACTTTTGTGCCGGTTGAATTGCTCCTTTTTGTATGAGGGAGTTTATCTCTTCCTCTATACACAACCTTTGATCTGGATCTCTTGGGATCCGAGTCCAGATTGGCACCAGAGACAGTCGCGATGGTGGGCCTGTCATCCAATCGGGATGATACCCGACTGAAAGCCATCGCAAGACTAAACGGTCCTGAGTTAACCGTTCCCACTCTTGCTTGTGGTGGGCCAACCGGCCTCCCACTATACCACCTAGGGAGAGAGGTGGACATAAGGAGTGCAAGAGTGGCACTGTCTCCTTGGCCTGAAACACCGGAGTGGTTCTCACCGTGGTAACCGGCCCATCAGGCACGATTACCACGACCAGATCCTCGCGCGCCACAACCAGCACCGCGCACACCTCGGTATGCGGGTGGCTGCCTGGCTGGCTGCGCTGGAGGAGCCTGCGCCCCCCTCACTGCTGGCCGAATCGCACGTGGCCAAGGCCGACGTTGCGCTGGTGGCTGGCCTCTGACATGGCCACCACCTCGAGCCTGCAAGGGATGGTACGCAGGGGGTGCTGCGCGAACGCGCTCCCTACGGAGCACCTCAAACTGTTCGCGCAGTGCCCTCTGGTTGTTGACCCGAGTGACCGTCTCCTGGAGGTGCTTGCATCCCTCACCTCCAAAGAGACCAGGACCTGCCATAGGCATATGCAGCAGCCTATTGTACAGGTCCTGGGACGGGCACAGGTTGTCCAACGCAAACGTGCGCCTCGCCCGGACACTTCTGGTCACAGCCCGAGTCAAACAATCCAGAGCCAGGTTGATTCCATCCTGGATGGCTCTCTGGACAGTTATCGGGCTAGGCTGGCGCGATGCAGATGCTGTCACTACCCCTTGCAACAGCTGGGAGACATGAGAAAGCGCCGCAATAGACGCTCTCCAACTCTCCTCCGCATCGCGCAACGCGGTATGGCCGAACGCAATGCGTTCGAACACAGCGCTCCCGTGTCAGAACAGGAACCTGGCCGTGTGTCTTCACCTAACGCCGCACGGTCATCTACGCTCGGATTACTCCACGGGTACGATGCGGCAGCAACTTGCAACCTCGCGAGGGGCCTTTGTGAGACATCCATGCGCCTTGATGGACGTCTCTGCCGCCGAGAACATATCAACAATATGTTCTGCCAGCGGCAGAGATGGCATGGCGCTAACAGTCGACTTACCAGCTAACCACGGCCGGTGGTCTCGCTGGCTAGCCGACTGTTCCACGGGCAGGTCTGGCCTGATGCTTATAAGCCATTGACAAGCGTCCGACCAATCCTCCTCCGTGGCTACCTGCGAGAGCCCTACAAGACGAGGGCCTTCGTCTTCCTCCTGAGCATTCGCAGGCGAGCTTGAAGCTGGATAGCCTGACACTCCTGGCAAGCCAGAGAAAGCATGCGGGCCCAAAAGAGCAGGCATGTTAATCTGACTGGCCTGTCCAGGAGTAGGCGCCATGGTATTGCGTGGGGCGCTTATCGCCACACCATGGCCCTGGCCAGAACCAGCTATACCCTCGGCAAGCCGAGGTATGTGGAACAACTGGCCGTCAGGTCCAACACGGGCCACCTTCTGAGCCGTGAATTCTACTCCTGCATGAGTAGAATCGTGGACAATGTCGCCTGTATTCCCGGCGAGGGGTGCACAGACGTCAATGTCCATAGTCACGACATCAGGAGAACCCAGCAGATAATCCTCTTCTTCCTGGCCAGAAAGATTAGACTCTGGGTCAGCAAAGAGAGCTAACCCGGACTGGCCAGGAAAGGTGCCATAGGAGGTACTGTCACCTGCGGTGTGCGGATACCCCTGGGATGATAAGTAGGCACCAGTTTCCAGCGACAACCGTCCACGGACCACCGGCGCGGCAAGCCTGCTGCCAATGTCCTGGAATGCCCCATCTAATGGGGCCACCTCTGAATCCTCGAAAACTGGTAACGGCCTACGGAAGGATGATTCAGAGGCGGGGATTATCTGCTCCGAAGCAGATGACGAGGACAACAAAGGATTTGGTCCAGGAAGCATGCCACGAAGCAACTCTGGTACCAAATCCTTTATTGTCCTCTTCATCTCTCCCAACATCTCACTACGGAAGGCCTCCATGTCCACTGAGGACGAGGCCTTCCTCTTACGCTTTTTACTTGTCACCGCTCTCTTTTGTTTTCTCTCTTCCTCCATGATCTTATCCTTCGCCTGCAATGATAAAAAATCTGCCCCGCCCCACCCCCCCACCCTGTTTACATACATCACATCTAAGTAACGGGCCACAAGGACTACACTGGAAACATAAATGTGGAATAAATCTTTCCTTGAGGAAGCGACCACAAGACGGACAACCAGGTCTCTGAAACAGGCCAGAAGACGAAGACAATGAGTATTTTAGTTAAGGTTAGAAAACTCAAAACCAAAATAAAAGGAGAGGAAAAGGTGTTCATAAAGAGCACCTATCAGCTATTAAAAACCAGCGTTGGGCAAAACTTTATTTGTTAATAAGGTGCAAGGCTGATTATGACATCATAATTTCAAAAGAGAAATTAAATCGATCCGAAACAAAGATCCAGGTGTAAGGACGAATTGTATTCATATCCAGAACATCCTGACTAGAAAGGATAGAATATTCAGGCTACACAAACATCAGATAAACAATGATAAAATGGCAAAAGTTTAAAAAAATAATTTTTTTCAAATATAAGAGAAGTGCCTCATATCATTAACTAGAATACCTGATTCTTTGCATAAACAAACCATCCAATCTGATGAACTGGAACACTCCACCAAGACTATGACCTCGTAACTCTCTCCACCTTAAGGGGAAAGGAATTGGACCAAGAGGGCAAAGTGAGAAGCCCTTCTTACGACGCCTCCAAATCACTGGACATAGACTTTTTGGTTAGATAACTTAACAGTATTAGTAGGAAATGGAACCTTGGTGGAGAGAAAACAAACCCTCTGTTGATGTGATGTCCTGTACAATCATAGACAGATACCGGTGGACATAAACACAAAGAGAGATTAGTATTACATAGCGCCATTTTGAAATAAACCAACTATATTAGGCGCTTATCTCGCTAAATGTCCCGGAAACACATTACAACGGGATAAACTCGCTAAAATATACTAGAAGTCACCTGATGGATAGGTCCTGGGCCCTCCTCTGGCGTATTAGTATGTTCTGCCATCTCTTACAGGTGATTACACTTCTAATATTTGAGTAAATGACTTAGAATTGCTTAGAAAAGCTTTGGAAAACATGTGTTGACCCTCTGCCAATAAATTAGCAAAGAGGAAGTGCTTCAAAAAAGCATCCGCTTTTGTTTCTACGAGAATTCTTAATACTTACCAGATGTACTATTATGATAATGTCTATTATCTAGTCTAGCTCAAAATAAACAATTAAAACTCTGCACTCTCCTGGTCCTGCCCATACTGTGTCCGGGAATTACCATAGCCGCAGGTACCGAGTCAATTCCCAATCACAGTCAGATTCGTCTTATATTTGCCTTGACAAACAGCGAAAGCAGCTCAGCCTCACCCCAGTGGGGCGGCTGAGTCAGGGCCATAGTACATCTGGTAAGTATTAAGAATTCTCGTAGAAACAAAAGCGGATGCTTTTTTGATTCTACTTCGAATAATACTTACCAGATGTACTATTATGATAAACTCCGGATTTCGACAGCCAGGAAATACCGGTGGGAGGAGGTGAGGCTCGAACCAGCACTCATCTACCATCCAACAGAGAAGGTTGTGAAGAGACTAGAACCTTGGCATACGCTTGGGTTCTGCCATCTGACTCATAGAGTGCTAAACTTCCATGGTCTAGACCGCGCTCCCCCGCTCTTTTGTCCGCACAAAATTCAGAGGGCCGTCAATGGGGATCAAACACCCACCAGACCCGTGTCAGCCTCAAGTCTCAGCTAGGGTAGTCAAGTAGAGTGCAAAGAAGCTACTACAACTTCTAATTTTGAAAAAATATCAGTATATCGATTAGATTTTCAAATTGGAATGAGTCTAATGTCTGTTTGAGAGGATAAGTATACTCTTGTACCAGACTATTTACCTAAGCAGTCTGGTATTTCGACTGTAAGTAAATATATTTATAGTCACTTAATTAATGTAAACACTCACAATTTTGAGTGCTTGATCTTTTCTTGTTCATCACAGGAGCTCGGCCCAATCCACGGTCGTACTAAAGTCATGTGCATAGCCATTGTTCAGTGTAAGTGGAAGACTTTGTGATGTGTGTGAAGTAGTGGTCGGATGTGGCTTAGTTTAGATTCGATAAATTGGCGACGGCTACCGGATTAAGTGCGCTGGAGATGTTGCGAAGGTAGAAATCAGTGAATGACGACTCGGCATGCCATTGTGCTACAGACATCACCTTCTCTAATGAGACACCCGTATAAAGGGCCGATGATGCTGCTAGTGCTCGGAGCTGATGGGCATTCACACGATCAATCTGCTTTCCTGTAGCGAATTTGTGCGACATCTGAATAACGTCAACTATCCAACGAGATATAGTATCTTCCGAGGCGCGTAAATGGGGAGCTTTGAGACATACCGTAATTTCTCGACTAAAGGCCGCCCTCGAATATAGGACGCTGTCCCAAATTTGACCAAAATCCGCCCAAAAAACTCTTGTATTCAAGTATAAGACGCTGTTAGATTTAGAAAAAACGTACCTTTAAAAAATCGAAAATTGGTATCAATAATAACCATCAATCCGGTCATGTTTAATGCATGACTAAAAATTATCATGATGTTAGAGAAATTATTAAATAGGACCGCCTAAATATCGTGTATCTTCAATAAAGATTGTTTATTACATCAAAATCAATCTAATTTTGGCATAAAATGTCTCCTTGAAAACATCGAAATCGCGTGATAGAAACAGATTGTAATGGCTCTTTTGCGTTTGGAGGCGCTGTGTGATCTTATGTGCTAACGGGAGTTGGTTATCTGGCTCTTTTGTGATTGGAGGCGCTGTGTAATCTTATGCGCTAACGGGAGTTGGTTATCAAACAGGTACGGGAACATTCAGTTCCTATCGCGCAATGATGATATATAGCAATTTCCGAGTTCCGAGTCCAGAATATTTATATCCGAGTACTCGCTCTAATTAGAATAAAGATCTTTTGCGATTGGAGGCGAATCACGTGATTTATACACGTATCTTTTCTCGACGCCATTTTATGTCAAATTCTGGATTAATTTTGATGTAATAAGTGATATGTATTAAAGAATAAGCAATATTTAGGCGCCCCAATTTAATAATTTCACTTCCGCTTGGTGTTTTTGGAGTATACATTAAACATAGTCGTCAGGCGGCGCGAATTGGCTAGGGTAACATTTAGTTCAATTTCCGTGGTATAATCTGTGACTTTTTAAGAAAAATTTCGCCCCAAAAATGTGCGGAAGGAATGTTCTCGAATATAGTACGCACCCCCCTTTCTAGTACATGTGTTTTGACCAAAAAACTGCGTCCTTTAGTCGAGTTTTAACGGTAACCACAGAGATTTTGGGTCATCTCTCCACTCCTCAGTACGTTTCTTATACATTTTCAGACATCTGACAAGACACCAAGCAGAAGAGTTTGGGTCATGTCCAGTTAAACTTGGCAAATTGATCGGCTGGCCTGGATATTTAAGTGACTGATTCTTTGCCAGGAAACAAAGACGTGGAAGTAGTCTTAAACCTTCACCCGTGACGACAAAACGGTCTTGTTCGGCAGAAAGCGCATGTATTTCGCTTCTCCTTCTCGCCAACGCTGCTGCAACCAAGAAAACTGATTTAATAGTTAACAGTTTAATGTCTATAGATCTAATTGGTTCAAAGGGAGCATGCCCTAAAACCTGTAGAACAAGAGATAGATTCAATGCTGGGATAGGAATTGGCTGTCTAGGTCGCAGATTGCTCATTCCTTTAATAACTTCATTCAAGGTGTCATACTCCACTCCTTCAATGGCCAGACTGGGAATGACTGAAGCTAATGCAGACTTATATGCTGCTAGGGTTGAAGGTACAAGGTTGTCAACTTCGTACAAATGACAGATAAAATCTGCTACATGTTGAACAGATGCAGAAAAGGGATTGATATCTCATCCCTTACACCATCTGCAAATTTGTTGAGTCTATAATTATATATTTTCGTGGTTGAACCTCTTCTGGCTGAAGCAACAAACTTCGCTGCTTGCTCAGAAAAGCCACCCTCAATTGCACGCTGCTTGATAACATCCATGCAGTCAATTTGAACATTTCTGGTCTGACGTGAAGGTACAGACCCTTGCTCTGAGAGATTAGATCTCTTCTGTCTGGAAGAGGAATTGGATTGCAGACCAGAAGGTCCAGCAGATCCGTAAACCATGATCGGCCTGGCCAATACGGGGCGATCAGTAGCACTTGGCACATTCCCTCTCTTATCTTTGCCAGAACTTTTGGGATGAGAATTGTTGGAGGATACGCATACACGTACATTCCCTTCCAACTTATCGCCAGTGCGTCTACCGCTAGAGCTAGCGGGTCCGGGATCGGTGACACTTAAGTGACCATCTTTGCATTTTGTTTCATCGCAAACAGGTCGATATTTGGCTTGCTCCAATGTTTGAATAGAACCACCGCTACCGACTGGTTGAGCTGCCATTCCGTCGGACGACAAACCGTCCTTCGACTGACAGAATCCGCTAGGATGTTCAATCTTCCTGGAATGTGTGATGCCCGAAGAATAACATTCCTCTCTTAGCACCACAGCAGAAGGTTCCAAATCATCATACACAACTCCGGTGATCACGTCCCGCCTTGGCGGTTCAAATAAGACACCACTGTTGAGTTGTCTGTCCTTATTAGGACAATCTTGTCTTGAATTACTCACGAACTTTCGAAGTGCCAATACCACCGCTAATAGTTCGAGAACATTGATATGTTTCTGCGCATTGGTCCGATCCCATTCCCCTGACACTGACTGATCGTCCAATACTGCTCCCCAACCCGTCGTTGATGCATCTGTGAAGATGGACATCTGAGGTTGAGGAGGTTGTAGAGGAACACCTCGCAGGAGATTCTGTTCTGATAACCACCACTGAAGGTGGAACATCAATGGGGTCATTCCATCTCATATCACCCAAGGGCGGAAATGGCACCGACACCAATATTGACTAAATTTTGTCTATATATTATGTCTGTCACAAGAAACAAAAATATTAATTTTTATCGCGATCTGCCCAACCATTCAAGAGTTATGGCCCTTTAAAAGTTGTGAAAAATCACAAAAAACGTAAAAAATGTCCGAACAGCAAAACTTCAAACAACTATATCTTTTGAACTAGTGGACCGAATTGGTTGTAATTTGTGTCATTTGAAAGGGAATAACACAAGGATTCTAAATATGTGATCAGAATGAGAATAGGACTAGGTTTATATATGATGACCTTTTGACCTTTGATTGACCTTGAATTTGACCTTGTGGACAACCTGCGAATAAAAAATTTGATATGACAAATTACACCTATACATGTTTTGTACATTATGTTAAAATTTAACAGGTATAATGTTCCTAGTTTTTGCACATTTTATTTATGAAAATGGCATGCACCAGTAAAAGAACAAAAACACATTCATTTTTGTTCTTTTACTGGTGCATGCCATTTTCATAAATAAAATGTGCAAAAACTAGGAACATTATACCTGTTAAATTTTAACATAATGTACAAAACATGTATAGGTGTAATTTGTCATATCAAATTTTTTATACCAGACGGTATGCCGCAACTTCCAGAATGTCGGAAGTCTGCGTGTCCAACGGGAGTGTCGGCATGGCAGAAGAGCCACTTGACAGAATACTAGCCGCTCGCTCTGACATCCGTTCCATCGCCGGATCGCGCTGAGATCCAAGATCAGATGCCAACCCGAGACGGTCGGACATCCAGCCAAGGACCTGCACCCATTCAGCCTCGGTGCAGAAAATGGATTCGTCCATTAAAGAACTTCCGTTCTCATCGTCCCTCTCTCCCTTGGATGAGAAGGCCACCGACGATCCATGCTGAGAGCTATGGGACGCACTTCTACCAACATAGAGCGCATCCATAGCCCGACTACCAGCGGCACCGGTGTCCAATAGAGCTGGGGTCTGACGGTAGTACCGTGAGGACCGCGGTATACCGTGAACCGATACCGTGACCGTTGACATTTCCAAATACCGTGAATACCGTCCATAATGTTTGAGCAATATTTGAGACATATATTCATAAAATCTGACTTGACCAAGGGTAAATAATGCTAATAGTGCCAAAAATACAGGCATCCCTAACTATTAGCCGCGTTCAGGTGAAAGGGTTGTTGTAAAAACAAACGTCAAGACGTCAATTACAAAATAATGACAGGCAGAATTGTATGTCAAACGTACGTCTTGAAAGTCTCACGGTAAAATTGCTTTATTTAAACATCTAAACTCATTCTCTGACCATCCGCCGGTAGTAATTACACTATAATATATTCCCTATTCCCGTTTCTATTATTTGTAATTTATTACTCCAAGCATTTTGTCACCGAACAAACACGCTAGAATAACAAAATAACATACAAACTGCGTGCTATTCAAACACAACAGCGATCTCGCAAAGACATATCTGATTGGTTGTTCATGAACTAGACCGTGGGAAAATACATTACTATGCTGAATTTATCAATGAAAATTTACTAAAACGTAGTATTTGCTCGCGCCGTTTTGATCACGTGCTAATTTATTAACAACGAGCAGCGTTGAAGTCGTTAATTTTTATTTTTCTGGCTTGTTTTAAGAAATTTCTTTACGGATTAAATCCAGTTTAAGTAACGACACCTAAAAATTATAATGTTTTAGTTTTTGTAATTCATTTTTCAACTGGCTACACGTCGGAAGGTCGTGGAAATAGCCTTTTACACGCATTGTTCACGTGAAGCATGGCGAGTAACGAGTCTGCACATCGGGTACTCGGTAATTATCAGAAGCTTTGGAATCGGCTATATTCAATGTCGTGTTATATGTATGTGCATAGGCCTGTTTTCGCGAGTAACAGAATATACGACTCCAACAGAAATAAAAGCGTACAACACTCGCCCCGTTTAAATACTTGCGGATTTTGTCTGGACTCTGTTTATCAAAGCGCTTGACTGCCAAAATAAAATTTACCGTTTGCTGGTCGCATGCATTAATAGCAAGAACAATCCAGATTGAAAATAGTGCACCCCAATGTCTCAAACAGCGGGTTATAGTTAGCGAGTCCACCACACCCTTTGACCCCGTGAATGATATTACGTCAATAAAAATAGTGACCTAATAAAATCGTGAAACTAAAGTCGCAATAGCCATGTTTTTCTTCTCTAAATCAGGAAGCCGATTTATTTATTTTACCTATATTTACCGTTGATTGGAGATGGAAGTGAAAAGGAAATGGAAAAAATTGTTCTAATTTCGTGGCATGCCTCAAGCTCAGATGACGGTATACCGTGGTACCGCCGTATTTTTTCATGTTACCGGTACCGTCATGTAAATATCAATACCGCCCAGCTCTAGTGTCCAACGAATCGCCGGACATGGATTCCCCGCAGTCCATCGGCTCCAGCACGGGAGGCGGGACAACGACCGCTTTGCCTACGGCAGGCGACGGCATTCCGATAGGAGCCGCACCTAACGCGGTCGGAATGCCGGTAGGAACCGCAAAACACGGCTCCACCGACACCTCAGGTTGCACAAAACCTGGATGGAAGATGCCCGACGGAACGTCGACATCACCATCCGCTTGGCTAACCCGTACAAACCCCGAGCGAGACCCCTGGGAAGTACTCCGTCATCGAAATATCCGGCATGCCGGAATCACCCATAAGTAGAAAATCTTCCTCCTCCACCGTCGGCTCTTGAGCCAAGGACAGAGAAGGGGCAGGTGCTTGTCCCTCCGCAGAACTAGCCGGACCACCTAAAGGTTACCCTGCACCAGCCCGCATCGACGGGACCGTGGACTGCAATGAGTCGAACATTGCCTTGAACTAGGCCGCCCATACGCCCAGTGCTGAATCCATGCGAATATTCAGACGACCTTCCAGTCCTCTCAATGACGCCTGATCCAGCCTGGCCGCCTTGTCCCTCGCGATTCTCTCCAAGCGTGCACGTCGATCACGATCAAATTCTTCCACCATCTCCGACGACCACTTGGCGCACACATCACATGGGCTGCCCACTTTACACTTCGCGCAAGCTACACAGTGATGACCAGAGTATTTACGCTTCATGAACCTGTTGCACTTTTGACAGAGCGTGTCCTGGTTCTTGGCTTTCTGCGAACACAAAGAAGAATTAAAACGCTGCACATGACTGATGATGAGCAATACGCACAATAGACTTGATAGTAAAATTGAATTACCAGGAAAACATTAACTTTCTCTCAATTAATTATAATCAAGCCTCAGGCAGGAAATATTTGAAACTTTTTTAAGTGAAAATTAAAAACACAACTTGGAAGTTAACTAACGTTAAAACAGCCAAGAATTTAAACGCTGATCGCTACAAACACCCTCGACAATGAAGCGAGAGCTAAAATTCGGCATAAATAGAGTGCATAGATACGCGAAGCCAAGCGGAATAAACATCATGGGCGCCGCCATATTGGCTAAGAACGCATCCATCTTAGAAAGAACCGAGTCGCAGAGAGAAAGAAACGAGTACCCGGATTAACACTAATAAGCTAACGGGTACCAGGTGACTCCAACAATGGCTACCATTTTAGAATAATGTGCCAATTTAAGGAAATTTCAAACAGTCATTATGGCACGAACGTACAAATTCTAGATTGATACAACCTGCCCCTGTGATGATTTCCCTTTATCCTCCATGATGCCACAGAAGACGCACTCCAAACAACGCTTGAACCAAAGTCAAATTGTAAATTTACGAGCTATAAAAAACGTGACTTGGCAAAGTCGCAAAATAGACGAATCTGACTGTGATTGGGAATTGACTCGGTACCTGCGGCTATGGTGATTCCCGGACACAGTATGGGCAGGACCAGGAGAGTGCGGAGTTTTAATTGTTTATTTTGAGCTAGACTAGATAATAGACATTATCATAATAATACATCTGGTAAGTATTATTCGAAGTAGAAAGTCTGCGCATGCGCGGTGGTGGGGATGGCATCCGCCGGACTGCCCTCTGACTCCCTGCCCAGTAGGGGCACCTAACTTTTTTAATCTGAGTGTTTTTTTGAGTGAAAGCCGATATTTAGCAATATCAAAGAGTATTAGGGAGGTAAGTATACTCTTGAAGTGAAATAGTCTTTTTTCGTGTAGAGCACCGATGGGGATATTGCGGTAGCGGACACGAATCTGCTAATGTGTGCGTCAAATCATCAATAAAAACCACACCATCTGCATGTTTTAGTAAAAAGCGTCTACATTAGTCGAGCATTGGTACACATAAGCTATATTTTGACATCTTTAATCCATAATTTTGCGTTTATTCGCTGTCTGTTTATCGCGAACACAGGTGATGCATAGAAGTGATAATGAAGTTGCGTACGGACAATTTTCACTATGATTAACCTATGTCAAATCTTGCCAGTCAGCATGTTTCGCTGTGCTGGATGTCTATTAAAGTTAAATGCGAAACGAACAAATGTTTACGATTCTTGCACTAGGTGCAAAACGTTCAGGGGCGCATCGCTACATTAATTCTCAACCAGGAACCATGATTTTGTGTTTCGTAAGATTTATAATTCTGATTTTTAATATTATGTCCCGCTGTCTTTTTTAGGAAAACTTTCTCATATTTACCTTTGCCCCTTCTAGGAAATGTAATGTACCGCTAAGTTTGATTGGATCCCGGGTATTTTTTGAGCCGTGGAGTTGGTATGTACGCCGGGTATTACGCAATGCACATATGAATCTTTTAAACGCATTTAAAATTTGGCGTCTGTCCCGTTTTGCTTTTAACAACATGTTTGGCACTATCTCTGGGGGACATCAAACAAGTTCTAACTTGCTTATTTACGCATTTAATGCTCATTCTCAACGCATATATTTATTATTTTAAATGCATCAAAAAAATTACCTAGATGCGTTGTGAATGCATTGTTTTTTATAAAACCGATGCGTTGGAAAAGGGCCTTCAACGCATCATGCACGCATTTCAGACATGTTCGTACGCTAACTTAACTCTGAGCTGTACTGTAGTGCTCCGATATATCTAATTTTCAGATTTTCATTGTATGGGTTGTATGGTCTAGAAAATATATATATCAGAAAATTGTGGTCTCTTGAAACATTCAATTGCAAGCCATAACAATGCTATTATTTCAAATTTACAACTGGAATCACTGATTCGATAACCGACCCAGTTCTCCTCCAGCAAATCTACATTCATTAATCAAAAATAGATTTTCTCGACCAATCTTAACTATTCAATGATTAATCCAAGAAAATGGAATACGACTACAAATAGTTATTTTCTGATACTCTACTTACCTCCGTACATCTAACGACCAGAGATCAACTGATGGTTTTCCATCAAGAATCCATTCAGCTAAATATTTCCCGACACCACCGGAGCCAACAATACCAGAGGAATTCATTCCTGCTGCCACAAAATAGTTATCTACCTGTAAAATTACAATACAATTTGGTAAATAATATTAAGTATTATATAAATATACTATGTACATGTATGAAATTGGCTTAGAGCTCAGACAGGTTCAAACGAGTGAAAAGGATCTTATAAATCATTCTGGCTATGATACAGAATAGTAGTAATCACCGCCTCAATTGAAATCTGAAGATGTTGAAAATGTCATTTGCTGGATGGGTCAGATCCAAGAATGTCTACAGATGACTTATTTAGTAAATGCAGACAATTTATTTCATGTATTTGCTGCATTAATCATTTACTGGTCAGGATTGGTCAAGAAAATCAAAGACTTTGATTAAGGAATGTTCATTTCCAGGCCAAGAAGAGTATTTTTGAAAATTCACCCCTGGAATGACTGGCCCATTTATTAAGCCAGTCGTTCCAGTAGTAAGTTTTCAAAAGTAGTCTTCTCTTGGCCTGCAAATGGACATTTTGTCAAGGCCACTGCAAAGTCTGGCTTAGGAAAGAATTGACTATTAAAGGGTTAAGCTTAACCATCACCCTTTATGGGCAAGAAAATCTAAATATTTGCTTATTGAATGTCCAATTGCGGGCTAAGAGAAGACTATTTTTGAAAATGTATCACTGGAATGACTGGCTCGGTTATCGAGCCAGTCATTCTGGTGATACATTTTCAAAAAGTCTTCTCTTGGCTTGAAAATGGACATTCCTCCAGACCACTACAAAGGCCGGTTTTGGCCACCTGGTTAAGCTTAGCTAAAATGGTGATAATCTTAAGCAAATTATCATACAACTATGTTAAATTTTTCATACATCAATATTGGGGTTTTTTTAACCTTCATCCTTACATAAGCGTTGATGGTTAAAAATCTGTATATGTTACAGCTCTAATGTGAACTATTATATATCGTTCTCAATGGCGAGTTCCATGCCCCACCGCAAACCCATTTCTAGCTACGCTGCTCCTACTTTTTATGCATTGGGATGGATTTGAAACTTTGAAACCTGAATTCGCAGACTCTACATGTCAAGATAAACATACAGGTAAGCTCACTAGGAATTGATCTCTTTTACCTCTGGTGATTCACCGAGGATCCATCTAGAGTCAGGAGTGAAACTTTCAGGCCCATTAGTCAACTGGAGAATCTGCGCTGTGTCCAGTATAGGCATTCGATGCAGAATCTCATCCAGCAAAACCTCTATAGGCAGAGTATAAAGAAAGATATTTAGTTGCAACAGGGATAGTTATGGTTCAAAGCTTTTAAAATTTTAAGCGTGCCTTCATTATCCCACTGCCATCATTTAAACTGACGTTGCAATGAAGAGATGTCACTCATCAGACTATTGTTTGAGGAATAGTAAAGCCAAACATACAGTAAATCATGATTGTGATTTAATTTGAATAATATTGTAACACTTTAATGATTAACTCAGTTAAAAATGGATTCCAAGGCATTTCCAGTGGTGAATTTCCAAAAATATTTTTCTCCTGACCTTCAAATGGACATTCCTCTAAACTAGAGAGACCGGTTTTGGCCGTCTTCATCATGAAAGGGTTAATGGCCCTTAGTCTCTAATCATATCTCCTAAATTTTTTATGATTCTTGAATCATAGTTTGCTGTCTTAGAGACAAAAGCCGGATGTAATGTTCACTTTTGGAAGAAATCACCAAATTTGGCACAAATGACCTTTGACAGGTACTAATCAAATCCTAATATCAGACACACATTTTGGGATTAGTTAATGCCCCCTAACTAGCATAAATCCAAAATGGCCGCTGCGGTTATACGCTAACAACAATATGTGCCATATCTCACTGAATAATAAGCGTATTGTGATGAGATTGGTATGCATTGTGATAGTTTTGGGGATGCCTGATCGACTGGACATGTTTGCATCGTCATCCAAGGTCACGGTTGCAAGATAAAGGTCAAGGTCACATGTTTTTCTAGTCTAAATAGCTATAATTGATCAGGTAAAGGTCAGTCAAATGCTTCAGGCCTAAAACTATAATTCCCGATGGAACTATATTATTGTAAAGCTTTTTAATTCGTTAAACAAGTCTGCGGTTTTCATGTGCATTCTCGAAGCATTGGGTAGTGAGCAGTCTACAGTTTTATATGTCTATGGTCGCGTGTAGGCCTACCATGTAAAACTGAATTAACTTTTTTGTACAGCATGACATGATCAGAAGCTATAATTGTTTACTTGTCCAGAAATTCTACACTATGGGTACGTATAGTAATTATTATTTCTATTACATTCATATGATACTAGTTATATAATATTGATAACCGATATCTGGGATTTAATTAGCAAGCGGTTTCGGTTTCGAAATCTGGTGTCGTCATTATTTGGCGGTGTATTGCTCTCGTATTTAGCACACAAAACTAGTATTTGATAATATTAATCAATACTGAAGAAGTAACAATATGTAGGGTTGGCGTCCCGGGGGTTCTCACCCTCCACATTTCCATTTTCCATTTTCTAGAAAAGGGGATTCCCTGCTCACGCATCGCCTTTGATACATAAATAGATAAACCGTTTATGTAATCATAGCGTGTGCGTCTATTGCTTGAATATTACATGCTGATGTTTTTTGTGTTATTGGTTTGATGATCTATTGAGATATATAGTAGTATTTTTTGTTACCTTCGCCACTCTAGGTGGAGGGTGTTATGTTTTCATCTGTGTCTGTTTGTTTTGTCTTTCTCACAATTCTTGTAGAAGACAGACATAGATGAAAACATAATGATCTCCACCTACAGAGGCGAAGGCAACAAAATATAATACTCTAGCTTAATATATCCTCAAACCAATTTCTCAAATCTCATACCGTATTTATTCTAATTAAACCGCTGGATGGGTTGCGGTCATCATAGGGGGCATGTAAAATTAGAGAAAAAAAGTTAAGAAAAAACTTATGTTTTTACGACTTTTATACAAGCTGAGATACACGATGAATTAATGAAGTTCTACAACTCTTAAATGTCAGTATACATCGTATCTCTAGCCCACCGGCCTCATCCGAATGTTGGTGTTTGCCAGAGATCACCTCAGCAGTTATTGTACCTCCATGTTCCAGAAAAAAACATGCGGCTTTGGAAAATTCCCTAGGTAAATGTCCGCATAATGTTTCGTCACTGTACACAGAAATAGCGTATTTACCATGTACATTTTCTATTTCTTGGCGAGTAGTTAAATGTTCCCCTATCTTTGGTTGCCAACCCTCGTGATACACATGAAACCCACGGATAACACCCTAGAATAAGTATGTAAATCCATCGGAAATAAACAAGTTTCTAGCTTTGTGAGGGGAGTTATTGTTCTTGATGCAAGCATTCAACAATGACGTCGCTAGATGCCGACGCTATGTGATATGATATGCGATGCATGATGCCGAATCTACAACAGGCTAGCATATAGAAAGGGTCACTTCGTACATGTAATCTAGCCACCTTGGCCTAATTAGTTTTCGCGTCAATGTTTTAATAATTGCTTTGGGTTCAGATAAATTCCAGGATCGCTTTCACTACATATCTGTTAGCTAACATTGCAAGACGTATAGCAAAATTAGTACTAGATACATATGTAGCTTAGGCCTAATGGATGGAAAACGCTGATCCTATGATCGTACCTATAAGCTAAAAGTTGTAAAATATGCCGAAGAACATGGGAAGCATGCAGCATCGCAGTATTTTAAGGTCTACAGAAAAACTGTACAAGAATGGTGCGCAAATAAAGAAAAAATACAAAATGAATGTTCGTCAAAACGTAAAAACCTCAGCGGTGCAGGCAGGCTGATTGTGTACAAACATATTGAAGAAACTTTGGTAAAATTTGTTAACGATCGTCGTGAAGTAAGCATACGTGTGACTTGTACGGCAAAATTTTAAGGCTTCGTGTGGCTGGTAGTAGGCTTGCACTATTTTTGCTTTGAAACATCGCGATCGATTTTATTTTTAAAAATCGTGATTTTCGATTAAATCGTAGGTCCAAATTCCCAAAAGTATAAACCGGGTAACGTGATTTGTTTCTAGAAAATGTTGAAACAAGAGGCCCAAGGGGCCTGTATCGCTCACCTGGACAATAAGCATTTCAACTAGACTGCTCTTTATCATCAAGATACATGATCAAATGGCAAACCATTTATCCAATAGTTTCGAAAATTGCAAATTTGAGATCAGAATACCCAAAAACACATAAAAACTATTTCGGCCTCAAAATCCATCAAATAAAAAAATCCAATATGGCCACCAAACATGCTATATTTTGATTGGCCCACGGCGGCCATGTTTTTTGACGGATCAACTTCTCTTGAACAAACTTTAATGGCCCTTAGGCCCTAATCATATCTGCCAAATTTCGGCCCGATCCCTTCCGCGCTTCTGGAGAATTTCATTTTCACTACAACTAGGTCATCTAGGATGGCCGCCAAGCAAATCGGCCAATCTGGTTGCCTTGAACAAACTTGGGTCTACCGTTGCAATAGATGATGCGTTATGAGTTTTGAATCAATTCCTCCAGGGGTGTCGGAGAAGATTTTTTAAAGTGTTTCTAAAAATCGGCTAATTTGGCCGGCACCATCTTGGATTTTGGCCAATCGGCTTCATTTGAACAAACTTGAATCTCTATGCCCTAGGGATGCTTCCTGCCAAATATACACCTGTGCAAAAGTTAAGCACCACCCTATTTTCACGCACATGCGAGGGTATATTCATGTGCTATGAAGAAAGCAATAGCATAAACATTTATGTACCCATCCATCTTAGTGCAAGAGGTAATAATGCAACTAGAGGAATGCTGATTATGATGGTGGGGAAACACTGTATGTTTTTGTTTGAACTTGAAAACGAGGCCTGAATATGGTTACGTTGACACAACTGACAACTATTGCCCTACAGTTGACACACGTGGCTAGATTGTCATTAATGGTGTCTGAAAACGAAGTTTAACATCTGTGCACGAGTTTCAGACTGTCATTATTAATACCGGGTATATCCACCTTGTGCCTGGATGACGGCCTGGACACGACGTCTCATGCTGGTCACCAACCGACTGATACGCCATTGTGGTATTCGTTGCCATTCAAGATGGAGTGCATCTGTTAATTCCTGTAGGTTCTGCACAGGAGGATCCCTCCTTCTCACCATGTTTCCCAGAATGTCCCAGATATGCTCAATAGGGTTCATGTCAGGGCTCCTTGCTGGCCATGGTAGGGTTTCGATGGCATTCTGGCGGAGGTATTCATGCACAGCTCTAGCACGATGTGGTCGGGCGTTGTCATCCATGAATATAGGGTGGGTTCCAGGTGCATGATTTACAAAATGAGGGACCACAACTCTATCCAGTATGGAATCTTGATATCTTTGTCCATTTAGTGTTCCAGGTACAGTCAACAGATCCAGCTTACAATCAAATGAGATGCATCCCCATATCATAACGGAACCCCCACCAAATGGAACTTCTTCCATGATGTTACATTGGTCGTACGCAGTGCGTCTGGACCTCCATACACGAGTTCGACCATCTGTGGCATGAAGCAGGAACCGACTTTCATCGGACCAGTGTACCCGTCTCCAGGATCTCATGTTCCAGTGTCTTCTTTCGTTGCACCACCTCAGACGCTCCTCTTTGTGGTGTGCAGTGAGGAGAGGACGTCTGACAGGTCTCCTAGCTTTCATGCCAGCAGCATACAGTCTCCTTTTGACGGTAGACATTGACACTCTATTGCGCGTTTCCCATTGCTGGCTGAGCACTCTGCTGTTGATGAATGGAGATCTCCTAACAAGGCGTACTAGGGCTCGATCATCACGGGCAGTAGTCTTCTTCGGTCTTCCAGATCTAGGTCTGTCGTTCACCTCGTTAGTTTGCCCATGTTTTGCAATCAAACGACTGATTACAGTATGGTTAATGTTCAGCTGTCTGCCAATCTCTCTGCATGACATACCAGTGGTATGCATGCCTATGATTTGCCATTTCACACGATCACTTAACCTTCGTCTTGCCATAGCGGTTCACAATCAAGAGCTAATTCTCTCTGTACAAATAAACCACGGTCATGAACACAAAATTCCTAATCTTGTCGCCTAAATCTGTATGTAATGTTCTACACCTCAAACTGGACTTTTACATAACTGAACACGTGTGCTGTTTCCCGCCACGCACGGACATCAAGCGGCGTGAAGTCATGCATGCATGTGCATTTCGTACTTGGAATTATGTCAGCTAACGCGGGGACAAAAAGTATGGCAGCCTAGTTGTACCATCATGTTTCTACGTTCTATTGTTTTTGCTGGTGCTTAACTTTTGCACAGGTCTATATAATTGAAATCGGCCCAGTGGTTCTTGAGAAGAAGTTTTAAAGGAAAAGTTCACGGACGGATGGACGATGGATGGACACACGACGGACGGTCACCACGACAAAAGCTCACTTGGTCTTTCAGGCCAGGTGAGCTAATAACTGATACAAAAATAGCACAAAATTAGAACACATGTTCATGCGACGAATTCTTACCATCCTACATTTATGCTTAATGGCTGTATACCTTATATCCATCATCGCGGGAGTGAAATTATTAATTGGGACCACCTAAATATTGCGTATAGTTTAATAAACATTATTTATTTCATCAAAATTTGAGATAAAATGTTGCCGAGAAAAATATATAAATTACATGATATATCAGCTTCCGCTTATAGCCTCCCTTTGCAGGATGAGTTTAGGTCATTACCGGAGTAACGCGATACCCGGGGAGCTACTGCGCAATTCACATAGATAGGACGGTAGCTTTAAGTAGGTATGAGTGTAACGGCGTAAACTCGTCCTATAGTGCAATTTATAGTTGCTTTCATAACGTACGATTTACATTTAAGAGTAATCAACAGAACGCACAGTTCAAAATCAAACAATCTGGAATGCTGTTGTTTTATTTTCTTTAATCTGACATGACAACCGAATCAAAAAGGAAAAATTATTACACCGTCTGAAATTGCTAACTCTAGAATTAAAAAGAATTATGTTCACTGATTGCCTAACACTCTGCAACTAAGTATATACTTGGCATTTCACGACAGACTCAGGATCTGCAGCGAAAGAAAGAAAATTATATGGCAATTCGACGGAGTAACTAGCTGGTTTTCTCAATGACAAATGTGTTACCTCGCTACTGTTAGCTTGTTTATTGTAGCGCTTTGTGTTGTGATTAGTAATTATTCGACAATTGCATGGCACGACGGGATATACACACAATGAACACAGGCGTGAATCGATTTTAATTGTACTCATGTACTGATAAAATGCGACGGAAAAGTACACTTCAGATTTTAAAGAAACATGAAATCTTTGACGATTTTCCGATTTGTTCCTCAATTACATCATAAAAATTGCGATTTTAAAAATAAATTGAACTTCATGATTAAATCGAAAAATCGCGCAAGCCTAGCTGGTATAGCGGTTTCATAAAACGAAACAAACTAACTCAACGAACAACTACGCATATTAGCCAGAAGTCGAGGGCTATTGTTGACCGTGTTGACAATTTTCTGAAATTTGTTATTCGCATGCGAAAATTCTGTGGCTATGATATTAGTGACATTGGAAATATGGACGAGATGCCTGGAAAATCCACTCTGAATGTTAAAGGTGAAAGAGATATTTCTGTATCTCCCACTGGTCATGAAAAACACCGTGTGACCGTGACATTGGCTTCAATGGCAGATGGCGCAAAGTTGGCATCTCGTGTGTTATTGCCAGGTGTCAGACCTCTACCTGCTAAGGACATTCCGACCGGCGTTGTAGTGTATATGTGTGGAGCAGGCCAAAAATCATGGGCAAATGAAGAGACAATACAATTCTGGTTGCAACGCATAAGGCGACGAAATAGTACCAAGAGACGTGTGCTCGTGTGGGATGCTTTCTGTGGCCATCTTACGAATGGTGTGAAGAAGTCTGTGTGTGAAACATATAACAGTAATCTAGCCGTAATACCTGGTGGTTGCACCAGCCGACTACAGCCAGCAGAAGTGTCTTGGAACGTGCCATTTATGATGATGGCTGAGCATTACGACGAATGGGTTTTTTCCTGCGCCGTACAGCTAACAAAGGCTGGAAATCGAAAGCCGCCAAATAAAGCGATCCTGCTCAGGTGGGTGAAAGAGTGCTAGGATGGTGTGACGCCAGAGATCATTCGTCGATCATGTTTGAAATGTGGAATTAGTAATTCGTTGGATGGGAGCGAAGATCATTTCTTCGACGAACATGAAGATGACGATCCATTTGCCGGCTTTGATGAAGCCAATGTCGAAGCAGCAACAGAATTCATTGACAACATCGGTGACAATGCACCATTAGAAGTGGAACTCGCCGAAAGCGAGACAGAGACGGTCACGAGTGACAAGGAAGGAAGCGACCCGGACAGTGACGGACATTGATTCTTTTATAGTTACTGTATAGGCCTACTGTGTTTGTGTATAATTTCGTGCTGTGTTTTTTGTTGTTAAAACTTACTTTGCAAAAATTTTAAGACTATATTTTGTGTTTATTTACACTGTTTGAGCATCCAATACAGAGGATTAACTAGTTCTGAATATTGGTAAGTAGAATTTTTTTCACTGTTGCCTCTGAAAAACATGGGGAGGGGGGAGGTATAATTGGGAGGGGCGGGACAATTAGAATAAATACAGTACACCACTTGTTGACTTACGATATCATTATTTTACTTTCAGCCAATCAGCTTTACATATGGCGTAAGAGGAAGTAAACTGGTCACTGTGCTGTCTTTGCCAGACTGATGATGATTGGGAGATGAGGTGGAGTAAACGTAGACCAAGGCGTGGGATATGAATCACTGTCGAATTCGCTATCATTATTATAAGTCAGGATTGTACCAATGGATATTCCTAAATCTGTTACGAATGATGACAATCTTCAACAAACTTTGATGGCAAAATTCCACAAATCTTGCTTGAACAAACTTACTCGATTGAATCGCAAAGGCAAACGGCCTTATGATTCAGTTGTCGAATCTGAATCTATGAGTCCAGCCAAGACAAGAAAGCAGAATGACAGCGGCCAATCTAGTACAAGTATAAGTCGCAGTGGCGGTTCATTAAGTGAATTTCGTCAATTTTGTGGTATTGGTGACTCGGAGAATGTGTTACATAGTGTTCCTTCTACCGAGTGCGAACTCACTGTGAGGTCATGGGCAACCAATATTCAGATGCTTGGCAGACTAGCAAATGGTGACCTCTTTGCACATGATGCTGTTTATCATAAGGATTGTATGACAACATATTATAATCTCCATAAGTCTTGTTTGCGTAAAAAGTGCACTGAGGGTAAGATCAGTCAGTCCGAGCTGGATGGCACTGAACTCGCTGAGACAGCGACATACGTTAACGAAGATGAGAGTGATGGACCATTTTACATTGTAGACCTGGCCGAACAGGATACACACACTTCGTTTTCAGGAACATCTCTTATCACAAATGTCATGGATGAAAGGCGAGAAAGCTGGTAAGAAGCTTTACATTGCATGTCACGATGCAATTGGAAAGGCAGCTGCTCTAGAGCTACAGTGAAGTCCAGATCAAGATGCATGCAATATGGCTCGAACCGCTATTCACCTCAGAGAACATATGTTTGATTCACAACTTAGATTTGATGGTGAGTTTACACACAACGCACATGAGAAGTCTGTTCCATACAGATTAGCAACATTTCTTGAAAGGGTATTGTGTGGCCCTTCAGTAAAGCATAACCCCAAAATTAATGGTAGTAGAAAGTCTGCAGGCTTATCCATTGCACAACTCTTGATATATAATACTGTCCAGAATACACCCACCAAACAAATGACCAATATTCGGCATAAGGTTGACAGGGAGACACCTCTTGCAATCTATATAGCACTAACCGTATATGGTGCAATTGAGCACAGTGAGGAAACCCTGAACCGGTTGCATGAACTTGGATTGTGTATATCATATGCCCGAGTGAGATATTTCAAAGATGGCGAATTCGGTCATTAAAATGTTTGAGGCAGGTGTACCATGTGGACTCGTTCTAAGAAAGGGATTGTCCGCAGTAGGCAGTGCAGATAACATCGATATAAACCTATCTCACCATGATGTTAAAGCGGCTTTGCATGGTATTGGTTATGCTCTCACCCAGTTACCTACCTTGAGCAACACAGGCACTGTGAGGAGTGAGGAGCAGTATCGTGAAGCTGCTAGAGTTCTACCTAGCCTTAATCGCCCACCTCAATTTTACACAGATATAAAGGAAGTAAGTCAATACTGGAAAGCTCATTGCACCATCCGTGTCTGGTCCCTGTAGGCCGGCACTATCTCACAATGTTGACACTCCACCACCTGTCCCGTCCCAGACTGCCGACAATCTATCATTAGACCCATGTCAGACCACCGACACTCCACCATCTGTTCCAGCACAGACCACCATCACTCCAACATTTGCTCCATCGCAGACCACAGACACTCCACCATCTGCTCCATCTCAGATCGCTGTTCCGCCTCCAATCCCGTCTCAGATCAATACTTCACCATCCCTTCAATCTCAGATTGACGACCCACCATCAGTCACACCTCAGACTAACATCACTCTACCATCTGCTCCATCTCAGACCACCATCACTCCACCATCTGCTCCATCTCAGACCACCGACACTCCACCATCTGCTCCATCTCAGATCACTGACACTCCACCATCTCAGATCACTGACACTCCACCATCTGCTCAAAATCAGATCGCTGATCCGTCACCAATCCGGATCTTCAACACTTCACCAGCTGTTCCATCTCAGATTGATGATCCACCATCAGTCATAACTTAGACCAACATCACTCCACCATCTGCTCAATCCCAGACCACCGACACTACACCAGCTGCTCCATCTCAGACCATTGGCACTGCACAATCAACTACTGTATTTCGCTTAATCCAAGCCTAGGCTTCTAATAGGACGAGGTGGTCAATTTCCAACCCAACATCTTTGAGAAAGGGGGTGAGCTTATATTAGAGTTTTCCCCAAAAAGTTTTCTAAAACTGATACCATGGAAACTCACACCGCCTACGCCTATGTTTAATGTATACCTCAAAACATCACCGGGGAAGTGAAATTATTTGATTTGAGCGCCTAAATATTGCTTATCCTTTAATAAAGGTCGTTTATTACATCAAAATTAATCCACAATTTGATACAAAATGGCGTCGCGAAAAAATACAAATCACGTGATTCGCCTCCAATTGAAGAGTTTATTTTAGAGCAAGTACTCGGATATAAATATTCTGGAATCGGAACTCGGGAATTTCTATATATTATCATTGCGCGATAGGAACTGAGTATAAAACTGATCTGAATAACGGGTACCCATTTGATAAACTCCCGTTAACGCATAATTTCTCGTGAGAACACGCTGCCTCCCATCGCAAAAGAGCCGCTGGCTTGCCATCTTAAGAAGCCGGCTATATTGTGATTCGTAATAATTCAATTTGGATCATTTAATGTTGATCGGCGTTACAAAATTGATGCACATTTTTTCATGTGCTTGTTTGGTACATAAATTTGGTCTTAAAATATATTTATAAGGACGGTATTTAATCATGTCAAGACTGTTTTATGCGCATTTTGACTACAAAAGTGTGGAATAAACTTTATTATATCTTGAACATACGTGGCCTACTATTAGTATTAATCTAATAGGTGGTCGAGATTTACAAATCCGAGGCCTGTATTGGCTTCTAGAGGGGCCGGAAATGTATCAGGGCAGAGATCGGTCTTAAGTAGACACATCCTGTGTGACACGATTGTTATTATTATATATGCTATTCTTACAAATTTGCTCTTAAAAAATATTTTCCTATACAATCTACTGAGTTAGGGGGTGGGCAGAGCCCTGTAGGTGGGGCTTAGAATACACCTTCCGTATCCTCTGCGTGTTGTAAGAGGCGACTAAAGGAGGTAAGGGTGAGGTAACCCTGACAGAAACCTCGAGTGCTGAAGACGGAGGTTCCAGGCCGCACGGCGCACTCTAATAAACCATGGATCCACGCACTTAATGCTTATGATCATGTCGATAGTCACTTAGGACTGTCGGTATGATCAGCGAACAAAAAGAAGAAGAAGGGGGTGGGCATCTAATACAGAGTTTTGCCGTTTTGAAACTGCTAAGAAATCATTGGAGCTCATATGTCAAAGTTAGGGGGTGGGCTTCTATTAGAGCATAGGCTACAATTAAGCGAAATACTGTAGTGAGACAACCCAGTCAATTCAGTAGAGGAAGAATGGATCGCTCATGCACAGCGGGTTATAGAAATGGGTGACCTAAACAATGATGACATTGCTTGGGCGTGAGCAGCCATCTGTGCCTCTGATCAACCAATATTAGACTGACTACCATGCATCACTACAATGCTACCCATCTTCCGGGACAGGGCTAGTATACCACAGATGATCTACCATGCCATGTCAATAATCAAAGCATCGACCGAGCACTTGAATCCTGGACAGACACCTGTCATCACACTGGACCAAACACTATATGCGATCGCCAAAGCCATTCAATGGGACCCAGCTATCGAGTTCAATGAAGACAACTACTGTGTTCCTCGGCCCTCTCAGTTCGCAAATGCTCTTGGAGAAGTTGTTAGGTGATTGGCTGCGGGACAGTGGTTGGATTGCGATGCTTATTGATGCTGATTTGACAACTCCAGGGCGAGCTGATGCCATGGTAAAAGGCACACACGTAACAAGCATGCGCTATTCAAATTGCGCTACAGCGAAAGGAGGCATACACAAAGTACAGTAGTGACTGTCCGGAGAATGGAGATTAACTCTTATCATTTGAGTCATGGCGTAAACACAAGGGAGAAACATGCCCTCAGTTCAAATACTGGTAGACGGCTTTTGACATGGAGATGTGCCTGCTGCGCTTTGTGCATTCTATTCGTGTCGGAGACCGGGATATATATGTCAGAACTTCGGATGAGATTGCAGATTGGGCATTTATTCTTGATCACTACCATTATGCCAGCTGGCTTCCAGTGCATGTGCGTGATATGCTAAGCCTCCACATAAAACATCCAAACCTTTACAAGTAGTTTGCTGAAGGCTTCGTCACCATTGCAAAGACAAAAAATCCATTCTCTCTGATCGGATTTGACCAGAACCACGAGCAGCAGATTAAGGAACTGAAAATTCATGGTGGTAGCCTGAACGTGAATTATGAGTGTGTTTTCACAGAGTGGTCCGTTGTTGGTCCAGAAGTTGCACAGGTCATCGCAGAGTTTGCGGCTAGTATGAGTTCAAGGAGCTCTGTTTATAAGCATCATGATCAGAGTCCAAGCGTCCAGAAAAGGTTTGCAACAGACACAAAAGATCTTTGATGAGGACAGCGATGAAGTCATCATTCTTGCCAATAACGAGGTCATGTCAAAGGATGCCATCCACAGTATTATGCGTGCTCATGAAGCGGGAAAGAAACAGCATTCAGCTTTCGTGAAGGAGTGCCTGGAGTCTCAAGCAGTTGCTTTCCATGCACCAATTAAGATGAACAAAATACCGCTTCCCAACAATCGGCACAAAAAACCCAAAAGCCAGCATGTTGATAGCCTCAAAGAAGACTTGAATCTACTAGGGCAGCTCTATATCGCAATGCAAGTCAGGGAAGGAAATATTGACCGCCTTTTTGAAGTGGAGAATGCTGACGCCCTGCCATCTTATCAAAGCATGGCAACCTGTGAAGTGCCCAAAAGTCTGATCTACTACCGTCCTTAGAAACAGACTCGCTATCTGACTTTGATAAAGCTGATGTGAAACTTATTGATGGTGCTGGTATGGTGAATTTACTAAGATCTGAGAGAAGCATCAAAACATTCAATGATTCAAATGCATTGATGTCATCTGGGACAGGTATTTATCAGACAGCTTGAAAGCGACAACCAGTGAGAAAAGGGAGCAGGCGTCAGACACCGATTATTAAGTGATGGGAATGGGAAAATGCCAAAGAACTGGACCAGCTTTCTACACAACGAAACCAATAAGGTTGAACTGTTCTAATATCTATCAAAATTAATAGCACAGTCCATCTTCTGTGAGGGGAAAGTGGTTATTACAACTAAGGATGAGCTCGTCCTCCAGAATCCTGCACCATGCGATGATGACCCTGCGATTGGGTCAGATTATTCACTCAGCACATGTAACCATGAGGAGTTTGATACTAGTTATGTTGCATGCAGCAAATACAGTGTCAGAAGGCTACAAACACATACTGATTATCGCAAATGACACTGATATCGTTGTCCTGGGGATTGCTTTCTTTACTGAGATTCGGGCAGAGAAACTATGGGTGTCATTTGGAATGGGCAAGAAATTAAGATAAGTTTCCATCCACGAGATCTGCAATACCATGCATCCTGCTCCCCGCATTCCATGTCCTGACAGGGTCTGATAACACATCCTTCTTTTCTGGCACAGGGAAGAAGTCAGCATATGGAAAGTGGAGTACAAGGCCGGAACTTACAAACGTTTTATGCCACCTAATGGAGAGACCTCTCACATTATCTTCAGAGGAGATCAAGGTAATTGAGAGTTTCGCCATCTCTGTGTCGTATCCTCTGACAGAAATCAACCAAGCACGGCGGCATATATTCGCTCAATCCTCTCGTATGTTTGAGTACCTGCCACCAACTAACGCAGCCTTGATAGAGCATGTCAAGCTGGATGTGTGGGGGAAATCTCTCGTGGCCAAACAAGTTTTGCCATGTCCAGGCTCATGGGGGTGGGTTAAGTCTGAGTCTGTTTGGGTGCCTTTCTGGACCCCTCTCTGTCGAGCAGCAAAAGGATTGGAAGAACTGGTCACCTGCGGCTACACTACAAGCTGCACAGGAAGGTGCTCCTGCTATAAGAAAGGACCCCTGAGTACAGGCAGAGGCAAATGTGGAGGAAGATGTTGTGGTCGTCTCGGCCCTCCTCCGACACCAACATGTAATTGAGCGGCACATAAATGGTGATAACCTTGGATTCCCAGACTTGATCTTGATATTATTTAGACAGTGAGTTGCATTCATTTTAGTCTATCATTATAAGCCACAGCATACAATAAATTTACCCCAATGTAAAATGTAAAAAGTCAGTTTATTGGCGATTTATAGTGATTTACAGCCAAAAACATTTGACCTTTACCTTTATATGGTGACCTTGCTTTTGGATGATGAGGAAAACCTCTTCAGGCAATCAGACATCACCAAAACTATAAGACCGCATACCAGACACATTGGAATCACATTACTATTAGTTAGCTAGGCTTGTCATTCATGATTCTGGCAATGTTGGTTTTAGCAATATACGGATCGTGCGACAAGTAAAGTATCATGACCTTGATCTTCCAGACTTGATCTTGAGATCATGGAGACAGTGATACATTTATCATTTTAGTATAGCCTGATCTGACCTGGAATGCAATAGATTTAGCACAATCTAAAATGGTCTACGGTCCGTTTTATTGGACGATTTATAGCGATTTTTGGACCGAAAACCTTTGACCTTGACATTTTCTGGTGATCTTGACACTGGATGAAGACTAAAACCTCTCCAATCGGTCGGGCATCCCGAAGACCATCAAAATACATACCAAACTCACTGGAAACTGTGGATTGCTAGTTGGGATATGGCCATATTCGGCTTAGCTTATATTAGAGGGCGTTACCCAATCCCAAAATGTGTGTCCTATATCAGGATTTGATTAATACCTGTCAAAAGTCTTTGAGCCAAGTTTGGTGATTTCTTACAAAAGTGAATATTCAAACCTCTAAGACAGGGGACTACACGAGGCTTCGGAGATTTTTAAAGAAGTTACTGGAATGGATGTTTAGGTAAGAAATGAAAGAATTTGTATCTGAAACTACACAATTTATCATGGCCATTGGTCTAATTGAGCTGATTAACCAATCAGAGTGTCAAATTTGTATTCAGCGAGAACAAATATCTATATTTATCAGCATTTTCATTTTCAAAATCTTTCAAATAACAAGTCAATTTTGATTGTTGACAGCTTCACATTTTTCACATATTTATTTCAGTTTAACAAATTAGAATCGTCCTTAGACCAAATATACCTTAGTTCCTAATCATATTTTCCCAATCTTTGGCTCAATCCATTCAGCAGTTCTTGGGAAGGCCTTTATGCGAAAACTGGCTCATCCAAGATGGCTGCCAGACAAATAGACCAATGAGGATATCTTGAACAAACTTAGTTCAGCCATTGCCATAGATGATGTTTCTTGATTTTCAAATTCATTGACAAACTGCTTTCACAGATCGTCAATAAATGTTTGAACAAACATGGATATGTATGACCTAAGGAATTTTCCTACCTAGTTTGTTTGATATCGAAGCAGTGGTTCTTGAGTGGATGATGGAAAGACATAGATGGAAGGTTGTGTTGCTTATTTTAAGTTATTTTTGTGAATGCATATTTATCCCCACGTTTTAAAAAAACGTCGGGGATATTGTATTCGCCTCCGTCCATCTCCGTCCATCCGTTACGCTATCTCCTCCCAAACCACTGGGTTACCCATATGATTGCGGAGTGCAAACGGCCATTTAGATTTGGCTCCGACCCCAGCGGGTGGGAGAGGGGTTAAAATGTCATATTTTAACTCGTGGAAATTGATTGTAACAAATCTCCTCCGAAACCATCGGACGGAATTCAACCAAATTTTGTATGTGAGTTACCCATATCAATGTGGAGTGGATGAACACATTTACATTTGGCCCCGCACCAGGGGTGGGGGATGGGGGTCAAAGGGGCATGAAATTGATTGTAATGCAACTCCTCTGACACTGTTGGACGGAATTCAACCAAATTTAGTATGTCAATGTGGAGTGCAAAAGGAAGGTTACATTTGGCTCCGACCCTGGTGGGTCGGGTGTGGGATGTGTCAAAAGTTCAAAGTGGTGAACATGGAGATTTGCGATGACGCGTCATCAACCGATCAATCTAGTGTTAATTATGTAAATGAATAAACTTTGATTAGTGTACATTTTTCTCATACTTCAAACTACAAGTACTATATTTTTGGCATAAGCCGTGCAATGTGCTAGTTGTCAGGGTGTGCTTATCCACCCTTGACGATCATACGCTAATGAAAGATTTAAACTAGGGTTCAAAACTCTATTTTTGAGGAGGATGCAGAATAGAAATAAAGAGATCCTGCTATGACTGCCGATCAGTACCTGTGTATGATTACTGTATTCTGCGGCTGTAGTAGAAGAACCGTAATCAATCCTTCTTCACTTTTGACCACTCTGTCTTGTACTCAGCCAAAACCTTTAGCTTCCTCAGGTACAATCTTGATCTGAGTGTACAGACTCATGTTTTCTTGAGGTCACTTCGCAGCACGCTTAACAGATTTATACAATGACGTCCTCTCCAGTTTTTATATTTGCTGGCTCCCACTACGGCGAATTCCAAGGCTGTCTGTGCTGGTGCATCTTCTGGTATCCTTATCACATGGCCAAACATGGACCATCTTTGATGGATGACTATAACGGACAGCGGCGATGTATTACATATCTTGTTTAGTGTATCATTGGAAATTATGCTGTCTGGCCATCGATGTCCAGTGATGATGTGTTTGTGGTGGTAGGCATCAAGTTTATCTAGAGCTGCCTTTGGAGCTGCCCAGCTGTTACAGCATCAGGGATACGCATGTTGCATCGTATAAATGTAGTCTTTTTGTCAAGGGCATCTTTGATCTACGATTCCATAGCTTCCAGAAGGACTGGAAAGCTATGTTCCCCATGACGCATTGTGCAGCAATGTCAGCAGCATTGCAGAGCAGTGAGCGCAGGATTTTAGTTTTCCTTCATGGTTCCATGTCACGAAGTGGATCATCATTTTCTTTAGTTCCATGCTTTGTCGATAGGTATATGTGGGTGAACTGTTTTCGATTCATTCATAAAGCGATCCTCAATTTTTCGCTAGCTTGCAGCTATAGGGAGTAGTTTGTCAAGGGGTTTTATTCTTCATCTATAAAGTCCACATCATCAGCATATTCCATATCAGTATATGTATCTTATACATTTTAATTTCTATTAAAAAACTTACGAAAATGATCCCAATCTTCTGGTAAAAGTTGGAACTCAAATCGGTCAGGAATGCCAGTATGGAAAACAGGTTTAGCTTTTTTCTCAAATCCACCAGCCATAATTCCACCGCTCCAGTCACGGAAATATACCATACCATCATAGTCACGTATAACTGAAACCAAAATAGAGGATCGCGTGAATCGCGTGACTAGTAAAGCGCTAAGGTGACAGGAGAGGGTCAATCACACAAAGCTCTTTGATCGCGTGTCTGTTATTGCAGCAAGACACCATTCAACCAAGGGTGATATTGGACTAATTTCAAAGCTAATTCTAGCCAAAGAAGGCATTGGGGTCAACCTACGAAATTGAGGATTATGCATTGTTATGATTCGGGGGAAATTCTGCAGTTAATGCAAATCGTCATTGTTCGATCACGAAAATCATTCACCTTGCCTGTTCTGCCGGCTATGTCTAATTAGTGATCGCCAGGTTAAGTTTTCTTGCTGCAATATTTGATACAACATCAAAGAGATTTGAATGATTTAAACTGGAAGTTATCAACTTTAATGCTCGACTTCAAAGGCACAGAAATCGGATGACTATTATAGGAATACTTCGACCAAAGTTAATCTTACAGGTAATCTATCATGAAATAGCGGTCGATCAATCTATGTTGTCACCTGGCTCCATAAGAACTGTCCAGGGTGGTGGGCCAGCAACCCTCTGTTAGTGCTAAAGAAGTTATCAAGATGGTCACTAAAGCTACATTCAAATAAATACTGTATGACATCACGTAGAGGTAACTAACTTTCCTTACTATGATTTATAAATAGATTATTCACAAAGTAACGGTTGACTCAAGTTTCTGATGTCATAATCATATATGTCACATGCTAGCTGGCATAACAATCAAAATGAAGAATATCTAAATCACCATCTCTAAAGTGTACAAATTGTATGTTTTTGATGAATTTACAAATTAATAAGCATTCTGTCGAATAGTTTGAAACGAATTTGACTGGGAGCTCTGGCTGCCTCAGGCAGGTCTGGCTGCCTTAGGCAGCAACAGCCTCCAGTGAAATTAGTTTCAAAATATTCAACAGCCTACCTGTTTAGTTACCTTGAAATGTAGATTCTGGAAATTCAAGTCTTAAAGTTTCAATTCGATTCCAACATGTGTAACTGTGGAAGGAACTGAGCTTGAAATAGGAGGGGCATAGCAAGAAATGGATCTGTCTATTGTCGCATTATATAAACTTGGAAAACGTCAATACAAACCAGGTATGTTGAGTGGTTCATTTTGCAAGGGTTTTGTCAGCAGGTAATAATGTTCACACGAATGCAGAGGAACTCGAACAGGAGGCTGAGATAATTTGCCAACATCACGAGCCCACTAGAAATTTACGAAAATATCATGAAGTAACTAGAATTATACATATATGCATGCCCTTCCCATGGTAGAAATAAAAATTGATTTGAAAGGAGCTGGTGGTATGAAGAGTGATTTCCAGCATGAGAATGGCGAGGCTGCAATGTGTTGAACTAGCGGTCTCAGTGTGGACAGCATTAACACTGTTAGCAGCTAGGATCTCCCCACTATTAGTAACCTACATTCTCCAGCAACTGTGTTGAGGTGTGGAAATAACAATTCTATGTCTTATTATTGTATAGTAAAACTAATTCCAATGCTTTGATAAGTGTGTGCATGTGTGCATGCGTTTGTGTGTATGTGCGTTTGTGTATGCCTATATGCATCATGGGTGCGTGTGTGCGTGCGTGCGTGCGTGTGTGTGTGTGTGTGTGCGTGCATACATGTATGCATGCATGCATGCATGGTGTTGTGAATATGTACATGCAAGCATGTTTGCATGCATGCGTGAATGACTGTGTGCGTGATTGTGGGCGTGCATGCATGCGTGCATGGGGAGGGTAAAAATACATAGCTTACCTGGCCAGAGCAGTTTACAAAATATTTACAGGCGATTGGTCCTCGGCTCGTCTCGACTCCTTTTATTTTATACTTCTCTACATTTATCTTCTCTATCTTACATCCCTCAACAATTGTCACACCTGGGGAAACAGAAACAATACAGATACCTGTGCATATCAGAGAAGATATGATGACTGTAGCGGTCACGTGCCATAACAATGGACTTTTCCAGTTTTAGCTTTGCCAAGCAATTTCTAGCTAAGCTCCACCCATATCTCGCTTGTGTTGGGATCGATCGATCCCTGAATTCCCTATTAATTTCTAGAAAACTATACGGCTAAGCTGTTAAATAGTTTGAAACTAATTTAACTGGAAGATGTTGCTGCCATAGGCAGCAACAACATCCAGTCAAATTCATTTCAAAATAGTCAACAGAATCTTTTATTAAATAGAAGACATACAATTCGTACAACAACGATTAGTCCATCACCAATTATGCATTCGTGATGAGCTAATTTATGCCATTCACAACGTCATAGATTATGACATTATCCTACAGGTCACGTAGCTGATTATGATGTCATTTGATGGACAAACTGGAAAGGTCCATTGTCAAATGATCGAGCAAGAGAATGTGGTCGCTCACGACAGGTGCTTTGGTAATTTAAATATTCGTGTTGGCAATCTAAGCTATAGGTCAACCCATAGCCCATAAATTTCACTTTTGTTTTTACATGTAGGACGGGTCTACAAAGATACAATATCTTCAGTTTCAGATCTTACCCAGTTGGCATGATCAGAGTTCTAACATTTGTGAAGTCGCAAAAAAGCCAAGACTACATGCCACCAACCCATTTGACAAATTACATTATTTTAATTGTGAACTCTAGTCCTTCATGTCCTTATTAGTTTCCAGCCGCCTTTGATGGTCGAGACTGATCATGATCACAGTCTTGAAATTATAGACTTAGACATTCAGTACTGAATGGGGTATAATCCATTATTGATGATTCAGCAGTAAAAGGGTTAATCAGTGGTGAGCATTTAATAGTTGAAAGACATTGACAATTTAGTGGTGAAATAAAAAAATAGCAGTTTGCAGTATAGGGGTTATTACAAATCTTAACATTCACCAGCCAAAGGGTTAAATGACAAGAACAACTTTAACCCTTACCACTCTGATGTCAAAATTTAAATTTTCAAAATAAAGTAAAAGATGATGTGTTTATTTTTCAACAAATTTGGTGGCAGATGGTGCTGTTGTAGACACCAACATCGTCTACCAAAATTGTTGAAAATAAACACCCGTTTCTTTGTTATTGATGCAGTAAAAGATAGAATTTCGATGTCAGTTTTCTAAGGGTTAAGCCAAATAATTTTCAAAATATACAGTGGGCATCTTTAGCATTAATTAAAATAACTTAACATTCTATAAGTCATAATGGAGTGTGTTAATCATGCTAGTCTACCATCACTTTAGACAGAAATTAGCTAGTAGTAACTGAGCTCGATAACTGAGCCTGTCATTGCCGTGGTAGATTTTCAAAAATATATTTCTCTTGGCCTGCAAATGGGCATTTTTGATGGGAAAATGTGAACTAGACTTGACCACTAGCATCGCTTTACTCCATATGACAGGACACATACATCTTTTGATTGTGAAATCGCGTCGTGACATCAGCTTAGCCCGGTAAAGGTCAAGATACACATTTATGCTTAGTGAATGTCAATTTGCAAGTCAGGAAAGGCCGATTTTGAGGACTTCCCAATGGCTGGCTCTGATCTTGAGCCAGAGAGCCAGCTTTTGCTATGATCATATTCCAAAAATAATCTCTTGTCCTGAAAATGGGCATTTTCCATGGCTACTGTAAAAGTCAATTTGAACAGTTTGACCAATAACCCCTCAGATGGGTAAATAAGCCAGTAATTCTAGTGATAAGTTTTCAAAAGCACCTTCTCATGGCCAGTAACTGGTATATTACTTAATACCCCTGCAGATGCCATTTTTGGTCAAGAATTAAGCCTTTAACCAACAAATCTCTATAAAAGTAGTCTTTATGCTATAAAATTTATTCTGATAAATATTTTGAAATTAATTTGAATGGAAGCCGTTGCTCCCTAAGGCAGTAATATCTTCCAGTCAAATTAATTTCAAAATAATCAAGTTTTCGTATGTGGTAGCGTTGAAAATAAGATATGGGGAATTCATTGATGAAAGGGTTAACATGATTCATGCAGGATAGTAAGAAAACAATGAGCATCAGACTATGACAACATTAACGCTCTGCAGTACAAGATATTGGAGTTACTTATGTGCAAGAACACACGCCATCATAGCATGATAAAAATCTATTAATTATTATGTAAAACCAGTCATGACAGTACCCATTTGCCTGGCCAGTTTGGCGAGTGTGACTGTTATGTCAGTGGGTGATGCGTAGCCATCATTAGGAACCCAGAGCGCTCCCTGTAAACAGAAGTTAAAAATAAGGGAATGGACCTTTCTATTTTTAGCTATGACCCGCACATCTCTAGCTAAGCTCCGGCAACTCGCTTGTGTTGGGATCGATCGATCTCTGAGCTTCCTGACTATCAATGTCCAGAAAACTGTACATGTAAGCTGTTGATTATTTTGAAACTAATTTGACTGGGCGCTGTTGCTGCCTATGGCAGCAACAGCGTCCACTCAAAATAGTTTCAAAATATTCAACAGCATGTTTATTAACTACTAGAAACATACAATTCATACACTCTGTCGGACTATTAAGAGTTAAAGACGGACTATATAGAATCATTTATGACATGATGAGTATGACGTCATCTTACACGCCGCTTAGCTGATTATAACATCATTACTCTGGAAAGGTCCACTGAATAAAAATTCATAAATTACTGACAGATGTCAATCATAAAATTAAATCTGATATTGGCTGAATGATGCCGTGAACTTCTAGCTAATACATGTAAAACTTTCACAGCCGGTTCACGAAGAAAGTAGTTCCTTATTAGAAGAGGAAAATCTTTAATGACTCGAACTGTCTCAAAATTTTTATTCTGTTGAATATTTTGGAAATAATTTGACTCGAAGCCAATTGCTGGCATTAAGGTAGCAATGATGGCTTCCATCAAATTTTTTTCAAAATATTCAACATCATTTCTCCTCCATGTGCCCTACATGAAATTGACAGACTACATGTAGACTACAAAGGTTTTACTTCTTTTATTTTTTTAATTAATTATTTTCTAAAGAAAATTAGCGTTGAACACGAACACCTACATGAAAATGTAGGAAATGTAGGGCCACTGTGAGGCATAAAATATCAATTTGCAAGCGAAGAAGACTATTTTTGAAGATTTACCGTGGTAAATTTTAAACAAGAGGCCCAAGGGCCTGTGGCGCTCACCTGGACCATTAGCATTTGAAGCATTTGCATTTAAATAGACATGATGGATAATTTTTAGAAAATCCACGATAGCCACCTAACGAATTGACAATTCAAAATTCTGTACATACATTCTGAAGCCTACCCTACCCACCAAGGGTCCTTCCAGCTGAGTTTGATTGAACTCTGCCAAGCGGTTAATGAGGTGTAGGCTTTTAATTGATTTACCAAAACTTGGAAAATCAAAAATGGCCATCCAAAAATTGACCAATCAAAATTCTGCATACAAGGTCTGAAGTCTGCTACCATAGGGCCCTTCCATCCAAGTCTAGTTGAAATCACCAATTGAAAGCAGTTAGTGAGTAGCGTTTTAAATGATATCCGTTAAATTTTCATAAAATTCCCGATTTTGACCAAAAGATTTACCAATCAAAATTCTGTATATAAGTTCAGAAACCTACACCCATAGGGTCCTTCCAGCCAAATTATGTTGAAATCCACCAAACGGTTAATGAGGCGTGGTGTTTTGACAATTTCCAGTCATTTTTTTTACAAAATCTAAGATTTTCAAACAAAAAATTAATCAATGAAAATTCTGAATAGAGGTCTAGAGCTTACCACCATAGAATCAATCTAGTCAGATTTGGTTGAAATATATCAAGATGGTAAGGAGTAGCATTTTAACCATTTTCGGTAGATTTTTAATAAAATCTAAGATTTTCATCCAAAAAATTGATCAATCAAAATTCTGAATAGAATTTGGATAACCCACCACCATAGAATCCATCTAGTCAAATTTGGTTGAAATACATGTATGTCAAGCAGCTATGGAGGAGTAGCATTTTGACCATTTCCGGTAAATCTCTCATAAAAATCTAAGATGCTAAAAAGCCCAAAAAAATGGATCAATCAAAATTCTGAATAAAGGTTCTAGAGCCTACCATTATAGAATCAATCTAGTCAAGTTTGGTTCAAATATATCAAGAAGCTGAGGAGAAGCATTTTGACCATTTCCGGTAGATTTTTAATAAAATCTAAGATTTTCACCCAAAAAATTGATCAATCAAAATTCTGAATAGAACTTCTAGAACCTACCACCATAGAATCTGTCTAGCCAAATTTGGTTGACATATATCAATTAGCTTAAGGAGGAGTAGCATTTTGACAATTTTCGGTAAATTTTTCATAAAATCTAAGATTTTCAACCTAAAAAATTGACAAATCAAAATTCTGAAAAAAATCGTCTGGAGGATACCACCATAGGATCCCTCCAGCCAAATTTGGTTGAAATTGGTCAATCCATTAAGGAGAAGCAATTTGATGGACGGACGGATGGACCAGGTGAGCTAACAAGTCTTCTCTTGGTCTACAAATTGGCATATCTCAAGATCACAGTAGAGGCTGGTTTCGGCGAGCTCGAGTGCTAGGAGATTAAAATTGCTTAACCTTTTCACCAACAAATCCATGAAAAAGTCAATTCTTTACGATATAAAACTTATTATGTGGAATATTTTGAGATTTTAAAATATTCAACAGTTTTCCTGTATGGTTGCCTTCAAAGTGAGACATGGGGAATTCATCGGTGAAAGGGTTAAAAACAGACCAAAAATCTGTCTGAGATTTAACATAGGAACGTGCTTAAGATCATTTAATTTATTCTAAAACTCAAATAAAAATGTTTACCAAGAATTTCTTTTTGGCAGTAAGTGGCATTAAACAATTCCATTATCAGCTGGCATTAAATCACTAAACAACACTGATCTGTCGATACAATTTATTGATGAATTTATAAAAAATGTGAATTCACTTTAGTTTATAAATATCTTACCCCTGGCAGTTCAGGATCTCAATAGAGGAATCCATTTCTAGCTATGCCCCGCCCACTTCTAGCTATGTCCCACCCATTTCTACTGAACATCCGGACACTTTTACATGTGCAGGAATCGATTTAAAGCTTTGAAACCTGAATTCCCAGAGCCTAAATTTCGAGGTAACTAGTATATAGTATATACAGGTAAGCTATTGAACATTTGAAAAAACTCATTTGAGAGTTAAAGAATGAAATGGCTAAGTACACCCACCTCGAGATCGTCGTACTTGATCATAGAGACAATATCTTTTACTTCTCTTGGTGTGATAAGTGAACACTCGATACCAAGTGTCCTGAAAATTATAATTTACAATGAGGAATAATCATACAGTCAAGTGCATATTTATTTTACTTAAAACTTTACACATCAAATTTGTTAAAGAAAATTTAAATTTTTTCATAGAAGATATCCATTTGCAGTCAAAGAGAAAACTATTTTTGAAGAATTACCAGTGGAATGATAGGCTTGGTTATTGAGCCAGTTATTCTAGTGGTATACTTTAGTCTTCATTTGGTCTGAAACTGGGCATTTCTCAAACCCACTAGAGGCCGATATTGGGCAGATTGAGAGCTAGAGTTAACCCGTAGCACTCTGATGTCAATATTCTATATTTTACTGTGTCAATATCAAAGAAACTGGTGGACATTTTTCAACAATTTTGCTGGAAGATGTTGCTGTCTACGACAGCACCATCTCCCACCAAATTTGTTGAAAAATGTACACCTGACAGTTCATCTTTTAATTTAAATTGAAAATTTAAAATTTTGACAACAGAGTGGTAAGGGTTAAACATGCTCAAAATCAAACGCACTGTATGTAAGATCTGCTGATAAGCTTCAGGTTATATATGGACATGCTTAATACAGACTACTTTATTGCAAAAATTAAATCTATCCGTAATATTTAGTATTTCTGAACGACCAGAACATGTTCTGCATGCCTGTGCGTGCGTGCGTGCGTGCGTGCGTGCGTGTCCGGAGCTGTACATAAAAAACTATTGATGCAAATTGACTCTTATTTTAATACAACGAAGGAACCTGGCATATAAAAGATATTTCCCGTGATCTGGATAAAAAAACCCAGATCGGATCAAATTCTAGACCTATTACTGGTCCGATTTGTCTCAAATTTGAACACAAGAAAGGGCATAACCCGAAACAGCTGAACAAACCTGGAAAATCCAAAGCTTTTACAAAATAATGCAATATTTAAATGGGATGCCGAGGGTTTAATCCATGCAATCATTCTAGAACTCATTTTTTCTATCGCTTCTTATGATGATAAATTGATTTTCAAAATAAAAATTTTCCGTGTGTAATTCAGTGATTTTTCTTTGTTTTCCAACTTTATTCTTTATTTGATAGATGGTCCTAACCGTAACATTGATATTTTGCTTCAAAAGTTCATTTCTGATCAGTCGACAGTGATGGCTCCATTCCCCTTTTCAAAAAATTCAGAACTTGACCATCTGTTCTCTCACATATCTTATGTCTTGGCGTAACAAGGTAAGGTCATACGCATTCAGAAAAAGGAATTGTAAGACAAGAGTGGTCCATTCCTACAAATGACCTTCTGATTTCTAGCTAAACTCATTTTCTATGCGTGTTGGAATTGATTTGAAATTTTGAAAACAGAGTTCTTAGAATCTAAATTTCAAGCTACCTAGTATATAAATGTAACTCCTCCGAAATCATTGAACGGAATTCAACCTAATTTGGTATGTGAGTTACTCATATGATTGCAAGAGGACCTTTATACTTGGCTCCCCCACCAGCCTAAACAACATTCCGCCCCAACCCCCCACCCCCCACACACACACATCAAACCCTCCCCCCAACACATACCACCGGAGCAGAGTAGGTGTGGGTGTGTGGGTGTGGAAAGTCCAGCGCATTGAACGTGGGGATTTGTGATGGCGTAACATCGGTCGTCCAATTTAATTTATAACATGGAGGAGATTATCAACTGAAAACTGAATGAGTTAAAATTGTGCTCACTTTGCTCTTGCTTCCTGTCGCCTGAAATGGATCATTCGATCCTTTGTCCTTGCAAGATTCAAACTCCCACACTTCTTGAAACCTAGTAAAAATAAAACATTTAAATCATTCCAACAAGACACATTCTCTGTCCATGGAGAGCCATTATATAACTAATATTGTCACAGTGTGAAAATGTCAATACTCTATTTGTAAACAAGAGGCCTAAGGGCCTGTGGTGCTCACCAGAAAACTTGGCCTGTGAGATTGTTGTACATAAATGTTTTAAATGATTTGCAGAAAACATTTCGGAAAGTCCAGATGGCCACCGGAAAGATTGACCAATCAAAATTCTGTATACAAGTTCTGAAACCTACCACAATAGGGTCCGTCCTGACATAATTGGTTAAAATCAGTCAAATGGTTAATGATATGGTTTTCTACTGTACTTGATTTCTAAAGACTTATGAGGTATCCAAGATGGCTGCAGGGAAAACTGACCAATCAAAATCATGAAATGTGTTTAATATTAGCAAAACTGCCATGTTAATCTATCAACAGCAGACAGACTTATATACAGATGTAATGTACACAAAATATGATTGAGAACATTACGGTGCCATTTAGGCAGAATCAGTTATGGAACTATCCAGTCTTTTATTAACGTCTGTATGAGTTGAAGGGTCACGTAAAAATGATCAATAGACTATGTAGAGATGATTCATGGATAAACATTGCGATACATGTATCTGGACATCTGATGTTAATTCACCTAAGGCAGCAATGTGTTCCAATCCAATTACATCCAAAATATTCTACTGAACATTTCTTACATCATGTTCAAAACTGTACTAACTAACATGTTTCTGTTTTAGTTATGGAAGCATGTTACACGTAACTTATTTATGAGCTTGCTGGATGTCTCTTTAAATACAAACCAATGGCATGTCCTTCATCCTGTAGTTGCGTCAACAGGTCAGATGTATATCGGCATAACAAGGTTTCTGTATTGCAATTCTTTAGCTGTCCTAGTAATCCCGCCGCATGCCATGTTGTGCCACAGCCCAAGCTAGTCAATAAAGGTTTAGAATGATGTAAAACACCATCTGTCGTAGCCTTGAAAAATGCTCCATTTGCAGGCCCAAGTAATTACTTTTGAAAATTTAACGCTGGAATGGCTAGCTCAATAAAAGAAGATTTCAGTCATTAAGTCCAGAGGTAAATTTTCACAAATAATTTCACTTGGGCTGGAATTTATGGATATTATGCATGGTCCCTGTATCTTAATCTCAGCGCAAACAGGAAAGCTGTTGAATATTTTAAAATTAATGTGACTGGAAGCCATTGCTGGCTTAGGCATGAAGCAATGGCTTCCGATCATATCAAATTCAAACAAGCATTCTGTAAATATTGCTTTGCAATACATGTCCATGTACCCTATCTGGTGATATAAATCTTTAGAGATTGACAGTCAAAAAATCCATTAAAAATTGACAGAAGCAGCTGAAACTCGAACTTGATCTGTAACTTCTCATAACATAGCAATAAAACAAGTTTCAGCTATATATGGTGAAGGAGAGGGAAAAGGTCTTGAAAGCTGATACAAAAAAAATGTACATGTATGTTTGTATTTCATAAGTCAAAAGGGGGCATAACTCCATAAAAAATTGACACAAACACCTGAAACTCACTTGGTCTGTAATTTCTCATAATAAAGTAATGTACCAATTCTCAGTTGAATATCTTGAAATACTGCGAGAAAAAGGGCGGAAAACTAATATTTTTTGTATTTCATAAATCGAAAGGGGGCATAACTCCATGAAAAACTGACGAAAATGTCTGAAACTCAAACTTACTCTCTAACTCCTTATACTAAAGCGATGCACCAATTTTCCCTCAAATATCTTGAAGGATTGCGAAAAAAGTGTGGAAAGCTAATATTTTTCGTCGAAAGCGGCCATAACTCCATCAAAAATTGACGCATACCCCTGAAACTCAAATTTATTCTGTAACTTCTCATAACAAAGCAATGTAGCAATTCTCAGTAGAATAGCTTGAAAGACTGTGAAAAAAGTGTGGGAAACTAATAATTTTTCGTATTTCATAAGACGAAAGGGGCATAACCCCATGAAAAATTGACGAAAATGTCTGAAACTTGCTCTGTAACCCCTTAGACTAAAGCGATGTACCGATTTTTCCTTAAATATCCTGAAGGATTGCGAAAAAAGTGTGGAAAGCTGATATTTTTCATATTTCCTAAGTCAAAAGGGGGCATAACTCCATCAAAAATTTACGCATACACCTGAAACTCCAGTTTGGTCTGTAACTTCTCATAACAAAGCAATGTAGCAGTTCTCAGTATAATATCTTTAAAGACTGAGAAAAAAGTGCGGAAAACTAATATTTTTGTATTTCAAAAGTCGAAAGGGGGCATAACTCCATGAAAAATTGATAAAAATGTCTGAAACTCGAACTTGCTCAGTAACTCTTTATACTAAAGCGATGCACCAATTTTCTCTTAAATATCTTGAAGGAGTGTGAAAAAAAGTGCGGAAAGCTGATATTTTTCGTATTTCTTAAGTCAAAAGGGAGCATAACTCCATCAAAAATTGATGCATTCGTCTGAAACTCGAACTTGGTCTGTAACTTCTCATAACAAAGCAATATACCAATTCTCAGTTGAATACCTTGAAAGTGCGGAAACCAGCTGCGACAGATGGACAGACGGAGTGCAAACCTATAGTCCCACCCGCACATCCACCCCCCCCCCCCACCCCGGTTTTACCCGTAGGGGACTAATAACTAAAGGTAACATCTTCTAGGACAATAGCTGAAAAAACAAAAGGAAAAAAAAAGAACAGAAACAAAACCTGAATAAAAACAAAACAAAAACAAGACAAAAGCAAAGTGAAATGGAACAATCAATCATAGTTAACACCTTTAACCCTCTAATTTGTTTTAAAATATTTAAATTTTCTCAGAAAATGTCCATTTGCAGACCAAGAGAAGACTATTTTTGAAAATTTACCACTGGAATGACCGGCTCGATAACCGAGCCAGTCATTCCAGTGGTAAATTAAAAAAAATTGTTTTCTAAGCCGATTTTGGCTGATATAAATACCTGTAAGTGTTAAAGGGTTAATTTAAATCGTAAATAGGAATGTTCCATTTTTGTTTCGCTTTTGTCTCATTTTTTGTTTTGTCTTTGTTTTATTTTACCAGCCGGGTACATACCCGTTACCGTATATAAAATAGCTTTTCAGACGATAAATGGTAAATTTTTAATCCTTTAATATAAAGCGTATAATGGTCAAAATTGGTCAAATAAAACAAACCCTTTCCTTTTCTCATACAGAATGTTCATTTGCATGCAATTAAGGGATTAAGATGGCATGGTTAAAATACCACATGTCTTAAAGAACCATCATATTCCCACACAAGAGGAAATGGGGGGATCTGATATGTCACTCAATTAGCGGCATCATAATCAAAATGTGCCACTTGTTAGGTGACATCACAATCAAGATTACCTAGGTTCATCACAAAGTCGAAAGGTTTGTGACGAGTGTATGACTTGTATGTCATTGTCTCTTTGGTGGTGAAATTACAATTTAATAAACAGTGTTGAATATTTTGAAACTAAATGGACTGGGAACTCCCAGTTAAATTACATGATTGCATACTAATATAGCTTGAAATTAAGATTCTGGGACTGCATGGTTCAAAGTATTAAAATCTATTCCAGAATGCACACAAAGTGGGTGGAGCTTAGCTAGAGATGGACAAGAATCAGCTAGAAATGAATCCCTCTGTAGGTGGTAAGGTCTGAATCGAATGTAAGAATTAATTTCCCATATTATGTGCCTCACCTGCCCTGCTCTAATAGCACAACGTCAGTACATCCTCTTTGTGCCAAATGATATGCGACTGAGCAGCCAATAATACCGCCACCAGAGACAACAACCTGAGCCTTATCTGGAATTGTCTCTGGAATCGGATAAACATTATAACTACGGCTTGGCTGGCTAAACACTGTAGTGCTGTCTATTCTACATATAGCATTGTTAGTCCAAGATTTAGAAAGCGCCTGTGGTACATATGAAGACGTGAACAGAGATCTTCGCCGCACAATTCCTGATGACAATCGGCTAAGTTTTCTTTGTCGTGTAACATGTGATGAGTTTCTTCTGTATGCCACCTGGGAGATGATTCTTTGATTTGCCGGTGATGGGGCTCTCCATGACAAGTTGGGTAATGCACAGAAATTGAGAGAGCACAGCGATCGATGACAGCTCCCAGAAGCCATTCTTCAAACACCAACAGTTATCTATGGAAAAAGATTCACACACATATATATATATATATATATATATATATAGCATATTGGATTCTGCATATATAATGTATGAATTCAGAATATCACAAATTATTAGTTTTCATATAATGTACAAGCTTGTCATGTGCTTAGATTCAATGTGAATTAAGCCACTTTAGATCATTTTAAGATTGATTCCCAATCATATACAATGTTTCTGTAAACATGAATTCTTGACAAGCAGAAATTGCTGAAACCTATTGCCACCCAATTCCCCCATATGCAGCAACACAGTATCTGCAATACGTTCAGCATAACCTTGACCTTTAACCGCCAAAATCAATGAGCCCTGCATGCAGTTACGACGCATCCAAGCTTGGTGAAGTGCCCGTCACTGGGTAGCTTATTATCATCTGGAAACTTACGATGACAGTACAATGTCTGTAATTCATGATCACTATGACCATGACATTTTGATTGCCAAATCAATAGGGTAACCTCCAACCAATCTTTGTTGAAGCGGAACCTGAGCTAATGCTGAAACGCAACACAATTTCTATAACTGGTTCACCATCACCTTATTATTTGCAATCAAGATGGTTTTTTAAAACAACCAAGCGTGACCTCCAAGTTTTACCTTTCCAGAGTATCCATCCATTATCTGACCTCGTATCATGTCATAATCAGCTCAACGTGTGTATGATGATGTCACAATCATTACATCACAAAGGGTTCCTGATATAGACCGTGATCAAATCTCAAATAGGCCGACACATTGTATGAATTGTATGTCTTTGTAATTATTTGCTATTTAATAAAGATGCTGTTGAATATTTCGGAACTAATTTGACTGGACCCAGTCTAAATAGTTTCAAAATATTCAACAGCTTAGCCGTTTATTGGAAATTGATAGTCAGGGTGTTCAGAGATCGATCAATCCCAACATGATCGAGGTGCGGGTGGAGCTTAGCTAGAGATGGGCGGAGCATAGCTAAAACTGGAAACGTCCATTCAAACCCAGGTGAAAGTTCCTTCAGTAGAGCTGGAGTTATACACTTGAAATGCAACACAATTCATGAATCCAGTTTCTCGATCAATCATATGGTGTAATAATCAACTATGTGGTGCATAGGCTGATGTCATAAATCAATTACGTCATGAATACCTCGATTTAATCCATCTTAAACGCTTCACAGTCTGTTAGGTTGACTGAATTGTATGTTTTTACAGTATTTAATAAACATGCTGTTGAATATTTTGAAACTAATTTGATTGGCCGCTGTTAATGCCTGCAACCAGACAAAATAGTTTCAAAATATTCAACAGCCTACCTGTATTTTTTTTTAAATTGAGATTCAGAGAGTGCAGCGACCAGTTGATCCCAACACGGGAAAAGCAAAGGTGGAGCTTTAGCCATAGATGGGTGAGGCATAGCTAAAACTTGATTCCTCCTTTGGGCCCAAAATTAATGGGCATCTACGTACATGTACAACTATGTACACAAGCTTAGTGAGAATTCCGTTCAATAGAAATGTCATCCTGGACAGACAGAAACGCACATGCATGTACCCACGAATGCACGACTGTATATACATGTAGGCGCATGCTCGCGCACATGCACACACACAAGCACGCACACACGCACGCACGCACGCACGCACGTACGTACGCACGCATAAGCCAGTGCAATTATGGTATTTGAATTATTGAGCTGAAATCTATGAAAAATGGATTCATAAATAACTGCATTTGATCTGTCAAATCAAAAGTATTAATTATGTTCAGTCCTATATAATTATAAATTCAAACTTAGGTCATTCAAGATGGCCATTAAAGGATTTGGCCAATAGGTTTTGTCAGGTTCGACTGAATCTTACTAGTTTCCGAGATCTTTTAAAGGTGTTTCTAAAAATTGGCCAAAATCCAAGATGGCCACAGGCCAAATTTACAGATCATCTTTTTTTTAACAAACTTATCTATCCCTATGTCCCAAGGAGGTTTCCTACCAAATTTGCTTTTCGAGAAGACTGTGGTTTAAATTTCCTATTGTTTAATATATGAGCTTTTGACAATCAAAAATACAAGATGGACACCAAACTGTTTATCCCACAGATACGAGTGGCAAAATTGAAATCAGCATAACCAAAATTATACCCATGTATAAATCCAATTTCGGCTTCAAAATATATCAAATAGAAAAATCCAATATGGCTACCAATTACGCTACAGTATGATTGGCCTATGGTGGCCATGTTTTTTTACTTATCAAATTTTCTTGAAAAGCTTTAATGGCCCTTACTCCATAATCATAACTCAAATTTTGGCCAACTCCATTCAGCGGTTCTGGAGAAGCCACTTTCACGAAAGCTAGACCATCCAAGATGGCCGCCAAAGCATTTAGGCAATCAGGTTCCCTCGAGCAGTTAGTTCAGCTGTTGCCCTAGATCGGCTCCATTTGAACAAACTTGGATCATTATGCCCTAAGGATGCTTCCTGCCAAATATAATTCAAATCGGTCTAATGGATCTTGAAAAGAAGTCATTGAAAGAAGAAGTTGACAGGTGGATGGGTAGGCGGACAATGGATGAACAATGGACAGACAGATTACAGATGGCTGCCATCGCATAAGCTCACTTCGCTTTTCAGGCCAGGTGAGCTAATAATTTAAGATTTAATAAAGGCTGATAAAATGATAAAATGACTGATAAAATGTTGCTCAACCCAAAAGTGACAATTGTTTACATGTACATAAAGAGCTTTTCACCAACATCAGTGTCTGTAAGCAATCCAGGTGAAGCACAATAAAATTTAAATATACAATGGACCAAATATTTGGTAGCGGCAGGAACAGTAGCTGCAGTAATAGTAACAGTGGTAGCAACAGCACCAGTAGTATGAGCAGCAGTAATAGGAGCATCAGTGGTATCAGTATTAGCAGCAGCGGTGGTGGTAGTAGTTGGAGTATTAGTAGTAGAAGTAGCAGTGGTAGTAGTAGCAGTAGGATCAGCAATGGCAGTAGTAGT